>NDGN010219444.1:0-10516 GCA_002564285.1 Tympanoctomys barrerae
AAAAAAAAAAAAAAAAATGAAAGGAGGACAGATTGGCAAAAAGAAAAGAAAGTAAACAAGAAGTTGGTGTAGAAATGAAAAAATGGATTCCAAGCTTGTAATCAAAGAATGGAACACGGCAGCATTCATTTCTGAGGTGAACTAAACTGGAAAACCAGATTCCTAACCAAGGCCACTGCCTGCAAAGTGATCTGTTTTCCCATTCTTGGCATTCTGTCAGGCAGAAGCTCATGGTTGCTTTTCAGGACTCA
Organism: Tympanoctomys barrerae; assembly: GCA_002564285.1. Classification (NCBI taxonomy): domain Eukaryota; kingdom Metazoa; phylum Chordata; class Mammalia; order Rodentia; family Octodontidae; genus Tympanoctomys; species Tympanoctomys barrerae. The sequence goes on from NDGN010219444.1 coordinate 252, forward strand.
ATGTAAACATGAGACATATCCCTACTCTCTGCTAATTTATGGACATTCTAAACTATAGTTGATTCCAGCATAGCTGAGTTTAAATTCTATGGGATGTTCAGCTATGCTGTTGTCATGGCAACCATCGCATTATAAACCTGGGCACTCGGGGGAAATGTGGATCACATCTGGAAGGAAGAGTATACTTGACAGGAAAAGTTCAGCCTTTTAGACTGGGCTGACTGATGGGGGAGGTACACAGGAGTGGGTAACGGGGTGAAGACAGAAGGAACCCTTTAAATATCCTCCCCCAAGAGACAAAAAGGTTTAGGTTTCATCTCTGCAGAAAATCCATCCTTAAGAGTTGCTAACCTCTCTCCTCACCAATCCATGAACTCCAAGTGCCTCAATTCCCCTCTTGATGCCCTGAAAATACATCCTCTTTCTTCTTCATTATTTTGGGCCCTTTCTGGGAAATGCCTGGGAAACCCGAGGCTTCAGCCAGACCTATCTATTCAATGACCTCCAAACTTTGTTTGCTGGCTTCCACATCAGAGTTGGGTCTTCCTTTGACCCACATTACTTTCTCAGCTTCTCTCTGCTGATCACCTTCCAAACAAAGAGAAGTACTCTCCTTCCTCCTCACAGATCAGTTCTACATGTGACAGGAACCCTGGTTACACGTGCATTGCCACCATGTGTGTTTGAAAACCTCTCAAAACTTTTTTGCCTTCCTGGGCAAGATAGGGAGCTGTGGGCCAGGTGTGAACTTCTGAGACAGCTGCTTAGGGTGGCCATCCCTGTGTGAGGCAGCCCCCTTCCCCTCTGGCTGCATCCTCAGCAACATGCTCAAGGACAAGCACTAATCACCCTGTATTACCTCAGGGCTTCTCTCCAATGGCACGGATCCTCACCAGGCCCCTCTGACTCCCTGCCTGCCTTACTCTTCCCCATGCATTTTTGCATGGCTCATTTCTTATTTTTCAGGATGAAAGATGTCATCTCCTCACCAGAATCCTCCTCCTGTTTTCCAATCTAAACACTCCAGACAATCTAGCACATCACTCTGTCATGGTGTCATTGTTGCTGTTACTGTTGTTGTGACATGAAAACACCAATGTTTCCTTGTGTACTGTTGCATTATTTCTTTATCTGTTGGGAGCCATGGAAGCATGAGATTGGTCAACTTTGTGAAAGCTGAACTAGACCTATGAGCCTAAAGCAGACAAGCTACCTCAGTCCTGAGATAAACATCCTGACTGATTAATGTCAGCTAATAGTCACTAGGCAACCTGGTGTCATGTGTTACTAACTTTGCAAAGGTATAAATAAATGCCCATACTGTTGTTCTGGGAATTGTGTTGCCAACCAGTTAAATGGGCTCCCACCTGACCTAGCTCATGTCTCCTTGTCTAGCTTTTCCTCATTCCTGCTGCCATTTCTCTCCAGGTACAACATATCACACTGAGAGAACAACAGATCCCCACAGTTATCTCTGTTTCTTCTCCATAGTGCAAGACTCATAAAAGAAAGGAGCTTTTCTTTCCTGCTTACAACTTGCCCCTTGAAATAGCATTGGGTCTCTATTACATTATCAGTAAGTACTTCATGATAAATAAGTGGATGTGTGTTCTTAAAAAGTAGTTGTGAGTTTTCTTGAATCATTCCACCTTTTCACTTGCAAAATAAGAAACAACCTTGTTTAATCCATTTTATAAGTTTTGGCTGCTTCGTCACTATTTAGAAGGGAAAACAGACCACTGCAATAGCATTCGCAGAGCTCTTAACCCATGCTTTTTATCCAGCTGCCTGTCTAAGCCACCTCCTTCCGCAGACATGACCTAATTAATGAATTTGTCAGAGCCCAAAATGTAGCCAACTTTAAAAATTTTTAAAGCCTTGCAGATGTTTTCTAAGTATCTTCATAAGGTGTCATCAAGCATCATTATCTAATCCCCTGGGGATCCTAGGAAGTAGGAATTCCATGACAGAAAATAGAAGCAGAGCCCTAAGAGTTTAATTTTTCAGGTCACATGAGTAGTATGTGTCATACCTGCTTTCAAATCCAGGTCTATAGATTTCATATAAATCATGTTGCCTCCAGATCTTCTGAAACCAATTTCTATGAGGCAGTGGCCCAGCCTGAGAGATGGGAACACCCTTGACTGGTACCTGGGCGATCTCTCCTAGACTTACCATTCACTGGCCCTATGACCTTAAGCAATTGTCCCTCTATAAATGAGAGTTAGCAAACACAGTGCCCAAGCCAGTATCTTGGGCGATGCTGCTGAGCATACAAATGACAACTAACTGGTTCTGCTCACACTTTTGCTTCATTTACTCTAGAATTTACTGAAGAAAGGGAGGAATCACAAGGAAAAACTCAATGAAGTCATAGGTTGGGGAAGGCCAGTGGAGAGAGGTAGTGATATGCAAGCACTGCCCCAGGAAGAAAGAAGAGGTAAATAGCAACTGGTGCCCAGTGCTACAATTTAGAATGAAAGGTCCCTTAAAGGCTGATGTGTTATAGAGGCTTTCTCCCAGGCCCTTGGCACCACTGGGAGGTGGGGGAACTTATTCAAGGTGAGACATAATGGAAAGAAGTTAGATCATTGAAGGTTGCCCTCAAAGGTGACACTGGGACCTTACCTCCTCTTCTTCCCCTTTCTTTGCTTGCCATGAAGTATTTAATCTCCTGCATCACACACTCCCGCCATGAAATTCAAGGCTGTGACAGACCACTCCCCAATGCTCCTGGACTAAAATACCTGCAACTGTGAGCCAAGTAAACCATTTCTTCTTTTCAGTTGATTAGCTCCAGTATTTTGTTACAGCGATGGAAAGCTGACTAACACATCAAGCCATGTTGCCATCTGAAGCAATATGAGGTTTTGGCAAGTCCTAGAAATACATTTTGCAGTGAGAATAGCTGTAAAAAAAAATGGCAGCACTCAGCCAGCACATTTCAGTTTAACACAACAAACCCAAAGGAAACAAACCAGCCCCACAGGGGACTGAGCTCCTCACTCTCCATCCCCATGACTGACAGTTAACGCTCAATATGGCAAACTGCTGGAGGATATTCAGGGACTCCCGCCCATCTCTAGCTGAGGATTCAGATCTGACAGGTCAAATGAAACAAAATCATCCTTTACACCTCCCTGATCAAGTTTTCCAGAGAAACAGGCAAGAGAATAAAAACAAATCCCCAGAATAATCTTTCACAGAATCCTTCTCAAGACTGAAACTAAACTAAAACAAAAGCCAATACAAAAAAGCTGAAAAGTTTTTCTCATTTTAGTTGAATCAGAAGATTCATGTTGTGACCTAGAGAAGAGTCTCATATTTTTCTTTTGATTTAAAGCACAACTAAAATATATATATTTTTAAATATCCTGTCCTGAAGAGACTTGGGCAGGCCTACATGTTATGCTATGATTTTTGAGAGATTTTAGCTGAAGTGGGTGCCAAGCCTCTCAGAGTTCTATCAGGTATGCCACGAAAATACTTTCCATTTACAAATAAACAGAACCTTTTATTCTTTCTTATTTATACAAGGACTTCTTTGATTTTCTGCATGTGACATTTTGGAATGAAAAACTGGTGACTGCATTAACTCAAAACAAAACACGATGTCTTATTTCTTTCTTTCCAGAAAATCCCAGTCAAAAATCCCTGAAAACAGACCTCCGTGTGAGCAGCAATCTGCCAAGCAGGGTCCAGCATTCCAATTTCTGTCACTTGATCTGATACTAGCCGAAGTCACCGATTAGAGCCAGTATTAATTGGAGCCTGAGATGAAGCTAAGCATCTGAGACAGACGAGGGGACAGTATGATCAGTCATCTAAGGTTGCAAGGAAAAGATGACTCCATTTGCCTGCTTCCCCTGTTCTTCTCCCTTCCCCCACCTCAAATCAAACCACAGAATCAGACTTGAAAAACAAGAGCGCCAAAAAGACAGCGCAGGGCTGGGCTTCTGCCTTTTAGTGCCCTGGGAACAGCGTAGGCTCCACTTCTTACCTGCCAGTCCGGGTGCCTGGCAGGCAACAGCATCTGCAGGCAAGTCTCAGATCAAATAGCTCTACAGTAGATCCCTGAGTTGAGACTGACCTAACATATGAACAATGTGGGTTATGGCCACAATTTTAGTTTTAACTTCTGACCAAAGTCTTGAGTTATGACTCGAATGGTGGCTGCTTGTGACTCCATCTGGTTTCAGACACAGATTTAACTTTTAAAGAGCTCTAGAAGGAACATTACAACACCCTTTCTTGTTGGGGTTAATTGGGAAATCCTGGATCAGTGTCTCTCTAAGGATACTGAGATCTGCCTGGGCAGAAGAGAGAGATTTCAAAGGCTATGAAGAGAAATCTGGGCCTTCAAGTGACAACCCAAGTTACAACCAACCCTCGAGAATGAGCTGAATTCCTAAGTCAAGGGTCCACTGTTGTCTTCTCCCTCAGAAAGCTGCCTGTCAGCAAATGTATATCCATATAGGAGAAATATGTGCACACTTTCAATTATTAGCCATTAGAGCTACACAGAGGCTCATGAGGTCAAAGATGAAAAATGTGGAGGGCTGGTGAGATAGCTCAACAGACTAAAGTGTCTGCTTAGGCAGGCTTAGGCAAGTGCAGGGACTGCAGTTTGATCCCCAGCACCACATGCAGAGCCAGCTCTGTCCCCAGGGTGGGCTTGACCAGCTAGAGTCAAGGCAGAGAGGCGTACATGTGTAATCCCAGCACTGGGGAGGATGGAGGACCATGAGGGGTCTGAGCTGCCTAGTAAGACCCTGTAACAACCAAATACATAAAAAAGGAAAGAAGAAAAAGTGCAGTACTTGCCCAAGATTTCCTGTATCAAAAAAGAAGGCCCAATCTTCATTTCCCATTTTTGAATCAGTGTGTTCTCACTTACTTCTTGACTTTTCTGAGTAACTACCAAAAGGCAAAGGAAAATAAATACTGAACATTTACAGTTCAGTGTGGGAACAGAAGCTGTCACATAGCTGTGAGTTGCCAGCTATAATATCCTGATATAATCTCTGTGAACATAGCGCAGGACAGTGAGTTTACCCATGCGTTCTCACAATGGTCAGCTCGCCAGAGCCCTCCAGAATGCCCAGATGAGAATACTTACTAGAACTCTGTGACAAGAACTAGACACTGAAGCAACAATACAAATTCTTCTACCATTATTGTCACCTTCAAACACTGACATTTTGCATAGTAGCAGTATGACAGTTCCTCAAAATAATGATAGTAAAATTACCACACCATCTAGCAATCCCACTTCAAATAACCTAAATCAGCATCACTAAAGGATATTTGAATGCCTGTTTGTAGCAGTGTTACTCATGATAGTCAAAGGATGGAAGATACCAAAGGAGCTTCCAATGATGAGTGAACAAAGCAAAGCACACAGTAGGTTATCATTCAGCCTTAGAAAAGGGAAAGATTCTGATGTAGTTACAATGCGAATAAAACTTGAGGCTATCACCCTAAGTGAAATAGATCCCAAAAAGACAAATGCTGTATAATTCCACTTAAAGTACTTCAAGCAGCCAAACTCATAGAAATAGAAAGGAGGATTGTTGCTGGGGCCTGGTGGAGGAGACAGTGGGGACTTACGGGTTTAGTGGGTGCAGAGTTTCCACTTCAAAGATGATGAGTTCTAGAGATGGATGGGCCAATGGTTACACAGCAGTGTGAATGTATTTAATGCCACTGAACTGCACATTTAAAATGGTTCAGATGGTAAATTCTGTGTTATATGTGCTTTACAACAATTTAAAGATAGCAACAAAATTGAAATTTTTGCAAATGAGTATACAAGGTGCCAAATTAGATTTTTATTGGTGAAACTAATGAGTTTTAAGTAGCAGGACAAATATTACGAATTTTTTCATGGGTGAAATTAAAGCTACCCTGGGCCTGTGAATTCACTGAACTTGCTTAGGAGCACTTCCTAGCCTTGCAGGAAGTGGACACTGAAGAACACTCAGCCAGGACTCTGCACACCCTAGGATAACACTCAAGGTCTGCTGCCCACCCTAGGATAACACTCAAGGTCTGCTGCACTGTGTCCTCAGGTTGCTTCATAAGAAAAGCATGGAATCCAGTCACAAATTGCCATATGCCGGTAATCCCACTCTGGAAGTGGAGGCTAGAGGGTGGCAAGTTTGAGGCTGGTCTGGGCAGTTTAACAAGACCCTGTCTCAAAACAAAAAGGGCTGGGGCGTAGCTCACTTGCCCACTGTACACAGGACCTGAGTTCACCCTCCAGAGGGGCTGGGTACAGATGGGGGAGAGAAGAGGGAAGGGAGTGTGTGGGGAAGGAGGGCAAGAGAGAAGCTACAGCACTAAAATCCTAGCTCAAGAGCTGCAGAACAAGCTGTGCAGGTGGCACACACCTGTAATCACAGCCCTCAGAAGGCTGAGGCCAGAGGATCATGGCCAGCCCAGGCTACACGGGAGCTTAAGGCTAACTAGTGAGACCTCATCTCAAATAAATCCCAAAAAAGAAGAAAGAGTCACAGCACTGCGTGATAAAGTCTGCTATGGCTGCTGCGATGATGCTTGCCTAACAACCCCCATACAGAGCTGTCTGTCTACTGTGGCCTGGTAGCCAGGGAGCGAGGAAACACCTAACACGTTCAGACATCCCTAGGGGCTCTTTACCAAAACTGCTAAAAACTGCAGAGAGAGACTCACTGCGAGACTGATGACATTTCCACTCCAAACTCCCTCCTTTGTGGTAACTTCTTGGGTTCTGTATCTAATTTTCCAGACACAGTTGTACAGGCCCCCATAGTCCTTGGCTGGAGCCGAAGTAAGTCTGAGTTCACCAGTTCTCACTGCTCTCTGGAAGGAGGAATCCGGTCTTTCTCTGTGTAATTTCCTCCCCTTTCCTGGCTTTCTTCTTTTCACCCCAGTTTGCTGCCCCCAGGATTAAAAAAGTATGCAGCCCGTCTCTCCAAAAAGAGCCTAAACATGGTGCTCGTTGGAGCAGGCTTCCACCCCAGAGCAGGCTGGGTAAAGGAGGAGCAGGAAAAGTGCCCAGTCCAAGCAGGGAAACTTGGAGTCTCTGAGGAGGGAGAAGGCAAGGATTCAGAGTAGGAGGCACCCACAGGAAAAGGTTGTGGCAGGAAGCACCAGGCACCTGGGAGGATGGATTTGTCAGCCTCAGAACAAGGTGGAGACGTGGATGTCTTGTGAAGCACTTGTAGAGTCTGAGGAGGACCATAACTGACTAGACTTGATGAGGCCATTTCCATACCTGGGCTGAAAGGCAGAGAATAGAGCCACAGCCTGGGCCTAGGTAAGCATATAGAAAACAACAGAAATGTAGGCTCTAGAATTCAACTCCCTACCTCATTGCTTAAAATCTGCCTTGTTTCCAGGGCAAGCAACATTTCAAAACTTTGGTTTCCTTTCTGTAAGCAAGAGAAATGGAAGTTGCCTTCTCAGATGATTTTGCGTCCCTCAGAAAAGCGTACACGTGAAGAGACTGCGCGTGGCGGCTGCTGGAGGAGTTCAGGCCTGCACTTCCACTGGCACAGTCTGCCCTGCTGGAAACCACACAGGCCGCTCTGGCCTGGACCAGGATGGCAGAACAGACTGTTTTGCTCTTCCCAGGTGTTGCTCAATCCTCCCATTCGGCATTACTTCAGGATATCACAAACCCAAGAGTTTTATGGGGCCAGAAAAAGGGCTTAAGTATTTTTAGGTGAAAACGAAACCTTTGTGCTCCATTAGAAAGCTGCTAGACTTGGCTTAGGAACCATGTGTGTGCTTCGGTCTCCAGCCAGGATCCTGCCCCAGCGGTGAAGGCAGGCCAGCCTGAGCCCCGCAGCACCCACTCACAACCAAATTCTGGGCGGGAACGCTGGAAATTCCTTTATGCTAGAAATTCCTCCTCCGCTCCCCTTTTTTGTCCCTTATGTGCTTGGCAGCTGCAGTTCTACAAACAGTGATTGGGCCAGATTAAGACCACGTGAGACAAGAAAGCCAAAAGCCAGAGAGAGGGGCAGCCTGCGCCTTCCCTCCCTGACAGCTCAGGGTAGGGGGTCAGAAGCCCAGCCACAGGATTCTCAGCCCCAGGCCAGACAGCTTCCTGCTACCTCTGTGACCTCCCCAGGAGAAAGGATAGCAGAGATCATGGTTTTGTGGGCCTGAGTTCCAGCCCCAGCTGCTCTTTCAAAGCTGTATGAATTTGTTGGCCTCCTGAATGTTTCTGAGTCCCACACACTCACAGAATGAGTCAGGTAAAGGTAGACACCCCAACATCCACGGTATTATTACCCAGTGTTCCATGTGCTTCCCAAAGCAGAGCTTGGCCTTCCAAATACACTCAGTGCATTACTGATATAGAACAAGCAAGCAATGAGAGCCCAGAAGTGTGAGCAAAACTTTGGGCATCAGGAAACCAGGCACCAGGCATGGCGTGTGGAACAGGAGGGCTGGTGGGAACACAGGGGAAGCTAGGCAGGGTGAAGACCTTGGCCAGGCTAAGCGTTACTGTGCAGCCTCCCATCGTCAGACTCTGGGGAACAGCATGATCAAAAATTACAGCTAGCTCCATGTTAGCTCAACAAGCAATGATTGCATCGATAGTGAAGCCCAAGGAGAACTATGATGCCTTTCTTCTCTGTAGAAGGACGTTGTGTGCTGTGGCCAGTCCCGTGGTGCACTGGACTGTCTCTAGCTGTCCATGGCTGTCTCTGACCTCTGACAGACGCTTCTCTGCAGTAGCACTGCTGAGTCCTTCTCTTCCTCTGCTATCCGTACCTCTGTCCCAAACTCAAAAGCCTCAGCTGCCTCTCTTGGATCAGAAGTGGCTACAAGAATGAAGATCCACCTTGCCGGATTTCCACAGCCTCCCAATTCCAAGGCTGTCTTTTCTCTGGCTACTTCTCTGAAATAATTTTGAAAATTGACTCCCTTTCCTTTCGCCTTTCCCAGGGTCAGACCTTTCCCAGCATCTGTGCGAAGCATTTGTTCGGAGGAGGAAGGGGATGTGTCTGGCTCTTCCTCTCTCAGCTTTGTGATTTCTTTCTGCTTGCGCCACAGAGGGCTTTGCAGGAGAGGAGAGATGGAATTGTGCTTTTTTTTTTTTCACCCACTGAATATTCATCAGGTGATGGATTCTACCTCAACAATCAGCCAAGGGAATAAAAACAGTTTGCAGCCAGCTTTCTGCCACAGATAGCACTCCGAACCATTGTAAGGTAGACTTTTTCCTACTGGGTGAAGTTGAGACAAGCAGCTGTGATTTCCCCAGACATAGCCCATGTTCAGAGCAGATGGCTGTCACAGCAGCCCCCAGTAAGTGGCAAGAATGATCTCACTTCCTTTCCCTAAAGGTAACCATCCTCATTACTCTCATTACTGAGCTGAATGAACCTTGGGTGCATAATAGAATTTTCTTTAAAATATTCATCATCTGACAGCTGATATTTCAGCCATATTTCACATGAAGACTACATTGGGAGAAGGAGGCTGAGCAGTGGTGCTCAATTAACTTAGTATTTTGCTCACCTTCTGAAACGACTTTTCAAGTCCAACTCATTAAAAATTCATGACACCATGTAACACGTTACTCTCTGCGAGCTCCCTGCACAGGACGGAGGTGGCCCTGCTGCACAGTTGGCCCTCCCTACATGCACACCGGCAGCTGGAGACATCCGGCGGTCCTGCCAAGGGCAGCTGGAAACTCCCGCCTCTCCACCTCCTGCTTCCCTGGCGCGTGGCTCTTCCTGAGCACCGTGAGTGGGCAGAACAGCTTCTTTGCAAATCCCAGCCAAAAGGGGCGGTTCAGATTCACAAGCACATATTCAAAATGCGCAAGTGGGAGAAGCTGGGGACAGATGTGGGTTCGCATCCAATTTTTGCCATTTACTTCACTGAGCCTCCCTTTCCTCATCTGTATGACAGTGGGAACACTGGGGCTGGTGGGGAGCAGGGCAGAAAGCAGCAAGGGAAGGATCAGTCCAACCTGAGGCCGAACGTACAGGGCAGCAGTTGTGGCTACAGCTGTGAGCTCCCTGGGACCAGGGCCCTAGTTTTAATCATTTCTGTGAGCAATGCCTGTCTGCAACAGTAAAGAAATTCTGCATGAAGGAATTATAACTATATACAATTTTAATTACTCATTATTAGTGTAATTATTTAGTGATACATTAACCCTTTGACTATAACTTCAGCATATATAAAAATTATTATGAAACCACACTGAGATATCATCTCACCCCAGAAAGAATGGCTATCATAAAGAAATCAACCAA
>NDGN010219770.1:0-11423 GCA_002564285.1 Tympanoctomys barrerae
TATATATATATATATATATATATGTGGTCTAAGTATCTGAGCTCCTTACGTATTATTCTGAACCACTTACAGAATTCAGAGATGGGTGTAATTCATTTTAATGATACCGGAGAAGAGAAGGTAAAAGAATATATTTCAGAAACATCCCTGGTTAATTTTGATAATAAAAGATATCTTAAGAACTCAGACAGATTGATGATCTCATCAAGGAGAATGGTTTGTAAGAGGCTTATTTGTAACAGATGTTTGATTCAGATTTAGATATGCTGAGAGGCTGAATTGCTTTCTGGAGGCTACAGGAATCTACCAAACCAGGCACAGTAAATATAGTGATAACAGAAAATTAAGAATATTGGTGTAAGGAGTACCTATCTTGAGGCATAAGAATTACCTTGAAAATAATCCTGAGATTTTTGAACCTTCTAAATCATCTTGCAACCTTCCAAATCTTGTGCTCTCCACATGCTCGGTATGTCTATGGTACTGAGATCTAAAGGGATGTTCAAGAATGTGGAATGCTGAGCCTCGAGAACCCATAATTTTGCTGTCACTGAATTATTATCTGGAGGGAATAATCATCTTCGGGGTCTTTTATAACATGTGATACCTCTTGATATTGGCTGGACCAGTGTGTTTACTATTTCTTTGAACATATTATTACCTCTTGCTCAATGGGAGAAAGCTTCACTGAAGGAAACACTGTCCTCCTGGGTGCCCGATGATAAATTCCATGAATTAGGAAGGGATTAAACTCTCCTTATTGCAGTTCTAAGGCAAAATAAACATAAGTGATTTAGGCTATAGGAAGGAAATTAATCACCACTGATCTGATAAGAATACCAAGAATCACATGACTCCAAGAGAAATGGCAGAATTATAGGTGGCAATAAATCTGAAGGAAACTTTGTTTGTACAAACCTTATAAAATGTTCAGCCACTAAAAGGAGTTCTCCTGAGTCAGTTCATGTGCATGTGAGAACCCAATACAGCATCAGGAACGACTTGCGAGCACGTGTATGCATGCCTGTGGGCACCTGCTCCTCGCTGAGAATAAGAGAATGAAATATATGAAGCAATAATTCATCTTGAACAATTAATCTGAACTCTACTATGCATTTTAAAAGCTTTAATGGTAAAAATAAAATGCTGAACTAGTTCATCAGTTGCTATAAAACATATGAAAGGGCAAGAAAGGTTTACATCAAACGCTATAAATAACATTACAAAATGCACGGCTTATCAGGTTATTGTCAGCTTTTAAATTCTAAAATTAAAGTAAGAATGTGGTATGTATTACTTAGGTTTGTAAGACCAAAATATTTCTCAATGATGGGAAACCATTCCTCAAAGAAAATATTGTCCTCACGAATAAGTTATTGAAAAATTAATACTACCTAGTGGCCAGTTTTACTCCCAGTTGTCTATTCAAAGTTGGGATAGATGATTGAAAACCACACAGAGCTCTTGCATGCTGTTGTAAGTAGGGGGTGTTGAAGGGTTAATTTTCTTCAGTAGACACATCCTGATCAGACATTAGGGTTACTTTGTTTGCTCTAGACTTGCACAGAACCAACTTACAAGTGTCATTTTCATTTACCAATCAAAAGTGCCACTTCGGTGGTCTGCAGCTCACTGAACACCAGTTGAGAATGGGTGGTTTAGATGCACATCCCTTTGTTGCAGAGGGCACAAGAGCAGGTGTACAGCCCCAGTAACAGGATAATTAGCAACAGAGAAGGACAAGCATTATAATCTCTCCTCTGGGACTTCTCAGAAACCCTACGGAGTTGCCCTCTGCCATAGCCACTGGGGGTCATAGCATCAGAGAAGTTTGAACAGTATCATGTAACTGATACAAAGTATTTTGTGCTCTGAGTACAATTTCATGTGCCACCCTAATACACTTTCATCAGTGGGTCAGAACAACCTCTTTCACTACGTTGGAAGTGAAAGTTTGCAATATTCTGACAATTGTGTCCCAGACCACTGGGACTTAGAATCTTTTCTGTCAGACCTCTGCATTTTCGTAGGATTCATGCTAGTCTCCTTCCCTACATTCACACTGACATTTGATGCACCCTGCTCAGCAGATCTTCTTAGCATAATATCCTCAGTGAACAGAAAGCATGATGTTTTATATGCTGTTAAGAAGACTGAAGTATCTGGAAAGTGTATTTTGCAGAAAGTGTAAGAGTTGACATTATACTGAGTTAAGAAGAGGCAGTTCAATGGCATATGTGATCTTCACTGAAGGAGGTCAAATGAAACAACAGTGCTACAGCAATATTCATGCTATAAGCTAGAGGCTCTCTTTGTCTAATGCAGCAAAATCATATATCTGTTTTCACTGTTGAGGTTAATGTCACCACTCAATTATGCTTTCTTTTTCTTTTTTATTTATTTATTTTTATTCTTTAAAGAGCAACCAGTTATATTTTTATTCAGCAAGCCATCTTGCCACTTTCAACCAGAGCTTAAGGCAGTTCATACCTGACCATTGTAGGAAACTCTTGCACCTTCAGTGCCTTGAGGGTGTGACCAAATTCCTCTGTTCTTCATGGGTGCAATAGTTTCTTAAATTTATTACCATTGAACTTAAGGGTAAGCAAAGCATTCTCCTTTATCTGCCCTAAGGTGAAAACTCATTTCCCAGAAGTGAGTACCAATGTTGATTCCCACATTATTAAATATATCTTTTCTTCTGTACATTCTAACTACCGAACAACAGCCCTGGTGTTTGTCACCTCCAGACAGATGGATAGATTTGCCCCATAGATCAACTTCTTATGCAAGTTTGCAACAGCAATCTGCCAATTCAACCTTATTGTCTGGATAGATCAATCATGTAATGACTAAACTACCCATGACACCATGGGCTTGGAGAAATCTGGTATGAAATTATTGTTCTTTCATGAATATATTTATCTATATTTTATGCTTATTGCTCTAGCATGCTCAGAAACTACTCTGATACCTTCCACAGATTCCTCTTCACATGTTTGTAAAATATTCTGCATTTTTTTTGATTTCTCAAGTGTTATCTTCTGGAGGAGTCCTCTATTTTCTCCTCTAACTCTTGTGAGGCCTGGACTCTGGGGTGTGAGAGGAAGAGAGAACTCACAGAATGTCTTTCATCCAGGAGCGCAGAGTTGTGTCAGTGCATACCACCTACTTAGATGCTCTGGATGTGAATGCTCCTGAGGCCGTCTGCTGAGATACCTCCATCCTATGACCCAGCAGCATCCCCTCCACTCCTACTTCTCTTCCTTTCATAAAACAAAAGATCTCACAGAGTCCCATGTAGCATTGGTATGCTGCTGTGACAGCTGTAGTGGGGAATAGACTTAACATTCAACCTAGTCCCTAGACAAAGTGAAGGCCATCTGTGAAGCTATCTAGTGGCTCTGAGTTTTCTGTGTGCACCCCAAGCTGAGTGCACATTAGTGTCTTTCAGTGGAACCTCCCTAAGGCCTTCCAAACCAGTGTGCACCACTGCCTGGATTATTACCCATAGCACTCTAGCTACAGAAACTTAGCCATAGTCACTTGATCTCCAACATGATGCCACTGTATACCACTGCTCACCATGTCTTATTCCCCTTGAAAAGAATGCAATTCTCTCAAGTGATGTAATGGTTGACACACTGGCTCAACTTGATAAGTCTAGAAGCTTAACTATGTGAATCAGCAGGGGCCAGGGTCCTCACTCCAGAAACATCCTGAGCCTACACAAGAGGAGGGAAGGGAGATGGTATATGTGCTACATCCAGCTCAGGGCTGGTAGCCTACATACAATAGAAGGGAGGAAAACAGGCTTGCTCTCCCCTCTCTTGCTCTTGCTGCTTTTGCTGTCTTCCGCCAACCACAATTGTTGCCCCTCATCACTCCATCTTGCCTTGGAGCCAGCTGACTATGGACGGAAACCTACATAAACTGTAAGCTAAATAAATCCTTCCTCCCTTATTTTTGGGCTTTGAGTATTTTGTCTCAGCAATAAAAGAAAAGTAACTAAGAAGATATATGTCTTACTCAACACTAGAATTGTACTTAACCTCTTTTGTGTGGCCAATGCTAATGATAGCTTCTGTATCAGTCAACATAAGTGGTGCTCTCAGGAATAGAATAGGAGATTTAAAGCATGACTCATTTACAGTGGTGCTCATTTGCTTATGATTGCCAATCTTGGATAATAAGGACCCTAGTGTCTTTAGTATGGGTATGGGTTAACATATCACCATGGTACCAGGTCTGAAAAACTGAGCCTTGGGAACATTCGTTTACTACAGAAGCAAATGGCTGTAGGAGACAGAGGACGAGCAGAGGTCCTGCCTGTGGTGGTAGTACACAGCAGAAGCTGAGATACAACCTGCAAGAGAAGAGCCAGGGGTCCTGCTTTTCTCTCTTCTGCTGATTATGTTGTTCTTTGACTGACAACATCATGAAGACAAACAAGCCAGGCTAAAGCCAGCTGCAGACGGACTTTCCTGGAGCAGAGAGCAGGGCAAGGAGTAGACAGTGGAATTATAAGGCAAAGCCAGAATAGCAAGAGATCTTATGCCATGGCCAAACCTTTATCTTCTCCTAGTCTCAATATCTTTATAGGCAAAAAACTTCTACTATTTACTTAAAAAAGCAACAATAAGTAAAGCCTGTGTCTTGAGATATATCCACTAATTTATAGTTGCTAAAGTTATTATTCTGAGCTTTTCCCCAAAATAGAAAAGCAATAGTTTATTAGTAATACTCTTTGATGATTAAAATACTTTGCATGAGTACACAACATGTTTTACATATTTTTTATTAAAGTGTAAGAAAGTGGGACATCCACAAATCAGTATTATTTGTTAATCATAGTAGCAAATACGCATGCCATAGAGGAAAGAAAATCTCTCTCATGAACATTTCAGTATAAATGGTGAGTAGTGATACCAAGGTAATTCCACATTGATGGCCTAAACTGAGTTACAAATTTAAAGGGAAGGGAACCAAAGAGGTAGCTGAAGAACAAACTGTTATGTTTTTCCTGCCGAAACTGCAGCTCATGGAGGACTGGACTTGTGTGATGAATCAGCTTTTCTGTTGTTTTGGACTCCTATGTGTCACACTCATGCCTCGGTGAAGCACCTGCTGCTGCTGGCAGACCCCACTCCCTCAGGCTCCGACTTACGCTTCGTCCCCCAATTTTTGCAAAATGCATTTGAATGTTCAGTATAGTCTAGACCCAGATGTTCCTGCACAAAAGTGTTTCTCCAAAAGTTTGGCCTTATATTTACTCCTTTTATCATCACTTTTGTATCTCTTTCAGCCATATCTTTGTCTCACCAATGAGATATGGGGTTCTTCTCAATTGTTCGTATTTGTTATTTTGGCCTTTGCTTCCTGAATTCTCTAATTCTGATTCATGCATAGAGTGTTTGAATTTTTTTTTCCATTTAGAGATTACTCCAATATATCAAAATTTATATAAATTTATATATGTTCTTAGTCTCTGATGAACATTTCAGGTAATTTAAATCACATTTCCACTAAGATTCAGGAAAATTGGAAGTTAATATACCTAAGACTGAATCATGAAAAAAATACATCTATCTGCCTCATTAAATAGACAGTTTTCTATTTCTCCTGTGATAAATATTTCTCTAGTCATATTGTGAAAATCCTTCTTCATGCTTGGACATTCACACACTTCTCAGTTGGTGTTCAAGGCTTCCTAGTCATTGTCATGCAGAAGTAAGGTCAGTTAGGCACAGAGCCCTTTGGCATTGTGATTTTTCAAGTGGAGAATGTCAAGAGCACTTGGTATCACATGTTTTAGCAAAGAAGTAATTGCCTGACCTGTTAAACCTTCTAATCCCTGTCACGTGTAATATCCAAGATTGTAGGTCAGTCTGATAAATTCACTGATGATTCCTAGGGCATTTTATTTTTCCCAACATCACTTGATGTTTCTGTATAGAGATGGCTCCACACGCATTTATGAGTACAAGAGTATGTGTCACTGCAAATGGAAATTTTAAAATGGGAGAAATGAAAATGTACTGAAGTGAGAATACTGTTGAGAGAATACACTGTGATACCCTCAATGAAAACTGAAATACCAGTACACACGTAGGAACAATGTTTCTCTTTTGACATGACAAAAGGATCTAGGAATTGTGGTACATGCTTGAAATCTCACTATTTGTGAGTCAAGAAGATGGTGCATTTGAGGCTCAACTGGATTCCATAATGAGACTCTGTCTCAAAGATAGATAATAGATAGATAGATAGATAGATAGATAGATAGATAGATAGACAGACAGATAATGAAAGAAATCCCTGTCCCTAAATATGGAAAATTTCAAACCAAAAATAAATGTCAGTGTCATGCTATAAATCATTGGAATTGAAAAACTATGCATGATAAATGTGTCGGAAACAGAGTAACACAAATAAGAAAGTACATGCAAACAAAAGTAGAGCAGGAAACAATAAATGAATTTTCAAAGTCTTCTAAACTCTAACATATGAACTTTTGAAACTCTCCTACCCAGAGAGACTTGGCAAGATCTCTATTATGACAAGTGAGAGATTTGAGCAAAAGGAGATTTCTTACTAGCTTCATTAATCACAACTAATGTGCACTCTATCCCATCTCTTTCTTTTATATTAGTCCTTCTAGATAACTGTGAAGAACTAGAAGTTCCTACCACTCCTTTTCCACAATTACTAAGCATGTCATTCAGTGAACCAATCCCTCTCTTGTTCAAAGTGCTGTAGCTTTGTCCCACCTACTGGAAAACAAAATGAAGGACGTTGGGGTGCTACATTTACTAGAGTCACAGGCCTGTCTGTAAAGTCTGTCAGTGAGCAACTAGTTATGAAAGGTAAGCCATAATTAAGTCCTTCACCATCTCCAGTATTGCACTGAGACTTTGTCCTCAAAATGCTGTATTTTTGTATACATTCTATGTGATTAAATGGATGGAACTCTCCCTTTTGCTGCTTTCTTGTCCTGGGCAAATGTCTTCGCATGTCTGGGTCCTAGATTCAACATTGCCTAGAGCTCCCCACCTTAGCCCTTAAAAAAAAAAACAACTAAATTCTGCATCCAGATCTATAAGTGGTAGGCAGATGCTTTCTGCTAAGCCCCTGATTTCTGCTGCAGTTACATGCTAGAACTGTCTTCAGGCATAATGGTCTCTTGACCGTCCTTGAACATATTGTGCATAACCTACCAGAGGGCCACCCTGTTCCTGCCCACTATCTCTGCCTCCAGCTGGCCCCAGCAGACAAACTCCATGCTCTGCCTCTGCTCCATGGTCTCCTTGATAAAAAGTCTCTGCCAAGCACCTTTATTATCATCTATCTCTCTGTGCTCAAGCTTTGTGATCCCACTTCCACTCTCCTTGCCATAGTTTATTTTCTTTTTTCATAACATTCATGTCATCTTCTATGTATATGCATTGGCAGAGCTCTGAATGCTAGTTGTCTATTTATAAATATTTTTAAAAATGAATGCTTTAGGGCCTGTGAGATAGCTGAGCCGTCTACAGGGCCTGCTTAGGCAGGCTTACACAGCTACAGCAGGCCAAGGCTTCATGCCTGGTACCACATGCCATGCCAGCCCCACCCTCAGGGCAAGGCTGAGGCAGACTAAATAAATAAGTAAGTAAATAAATAAATAATGCTTTAATCACAGTTGTGTAGAAATAAAGCAAGAGAATGATTTCACAATTCTTAGTAAACGTAAATTGATGAACAGTATTCTTTAGTTTATATAATTTTATTTATAAAACTGTTATATGGCTGATGAACATGGATTATGTATTAGCTGTGTCATTTCTATAGGGATTTGCACACAGGTTTGAGATTTATGTGTTTGATAGGTTGAAGAAAATTAAAGAGAAATAAGTACTTTGTATAGTCAAAGTATAAAGTGAATCTTTAAGTAATAAACTTTATTATTATAAAACATACATGGCAATTAATTCCCATCAAAACAGCCTTTCTGACTGGAAGCATTTGCTCCATCAGTCTTTCAACTTTCTGAGAATTTCTGAAAGTCTTTCCTGAGCATCGTTAGAGGCACTGTGACTGTCACAGCTGGTTTGATGTCCTGAATTGTCTCATTAAATTTACCTTTCATTGTCAGTTTAACTTTGGGGGTAGAGGTAGAGGTCAGAACACAGTAAATTTAGTGAGGTAGAAGAGAACTCAGTGTCCAGTTTTTATTTGACAGAAATTGCAGTAACATTTTTGAATAGATTATGGTCATCAAGGCAGACCTAAAAGGGAAACTTACAAAAGTGTACATTCAGAATAACCAGATTCATGAGGCTGCAATGATGAAGTTATATGTTCAGACAGGACGGGGTTATGTAGAAGAGTAGTAGTGGCCATGTTTAATCAAGTTTAGCAAACATTTAAAAGATCTTGGGCAGGTGAGATAGCTCAGTAGACTAAGTGCTTGCCTGGCAAGTGGAAGAGCGTGAGTTCAATCCCTGGTTCCAGCAAATAAATAAATAAATAAACAAATAAATAAATAAATAAATTACAATATTTTATTTACTCTGCTTTATGATCACCTCTTGGGCATCTGTTTTCAAGGTTTCAAATCACCAAAGAGCAAGTACAAATGATACGTTCTTACTTTTATTTGCTTCAGGAAGTAGTGGTGATTTTTCTTTAAGATTGGGATGGCTTCATAAAACTATCCTACTACAAGATAGTTGAGATAGTAAAGACTACCATTTGCTATTAGCTCATTGAAAAGAAAGCTACATGCCTAAATCGCTTGATGAGATTTGCATGGCTCCATTTTGCCACAAGGGCACATACTTTTTGACAATATGCAACGAGCTAGTCATTGTTACTCTCCCAAAATCTTGTTCTGGAATCTTACAGGATTGATTTTATTCATTTTTCTTTTCCTTAAAATAGAAATTTAAAAATATAGTTTTAGTTAAAAATGAAACTATCCTACCTTTTTTATTTGTAGACAGATTTAGAAACAAGAAATTATTTGTGGTTCACAGTAAAAAATGTTTCAGTGAAGAGACTGCAAATTCATGGAAAGTGTTTATATAAGAGTAAGGAGCAAGGTAGGGTAACCTACACTGCCATGTGGTAAGCTCTTGCCCTGGTGAGCCAATGATTCAACAGAAAAGAAACTATAGGCCAATATCTTTAAGGACTCTAGGCACAAAATTTCTCAAGAAGACCCTGGCAAATAGCAGGCCACAAATAATCAGATTGATCATACATCATGATTAAGTAAGCTTTATCCCACAGGTGTAAAAATGGTTCAATGTTTGCAAATCAATAAATGTAACATATACAAACAGAAGCAAAAACAAAAATCATATAAGATTCCCAATAAACACAGAAAAGCTTTTGACAAAATCCAATATTTTATCATGACAAAAAACACTGAAGCAGACAGGAATAGAGGCTATCTGTGGTAGCACACACCTGTAATCCCAGCACTAGAAATGCTGAGGCAGGAGGATTACTGAGAGTTCTAGGCCAACCTGGGATACAAAGTGAGTTTAAGGCCATCCTGAACTGCATAATGAAACCCTGTCCCAAAAAGACATAGAAGTGCCAGCCAAATAGCTCAGCAGACTAAAGTGCCTTCAAGGTTCAGGGGCTGGGAGTTCAATTCCCAGGCCTGCCGTGCCAGCCCCTCCACCAGGGCATGCTGAAACAGTGATTGACACTGGGCATAGTAGCACAAGCCTATAATCCCAGCACTTAGGAGGCTATAAACAGGAGAATCACTACGAGTCCAATCTAGTAGTAAGACCATGAACACCCTGCAGACCCTTCCCTAAAATAAAAAAAAACTTAAAAGACAAAAATAAAGGTATAGAAGCACTTTATCTTAACCTGATTAAAGCTGTCTATGGCAAAACTACTGACAATATCCTATGAAACAGGGGAAAATCAAAAGCTTTCCTTCCAAAATCAGAAACAAAACAAAACTGTCCACTATAACCACTCCTTTTCAACATAATGCTTGAAACATTAGCAAGAGCACTTAGACAACCAAAACAAATAAAAGTGACATGTATGGAAGAAGTCAAATTGTCAATATTTGAAGACATAATCCTCTGAATAGCAGACCAGAAAATTCTGCCAAAACTCTTAGAATTAACAACTTAATTTATTAACATATTAGGATGAAAAGTCAGCACACAAAAAATAGTGAAACCACTAAGAGAAAAATAAAGTAAAAGTTTAACTTACAATAGAACCAAGATATCTTGTGTAGATATGTAAGCTTTTTCCCTTCCTTCTTTCTTTTCTCCCTTCCCTCATCTCAGCCTTTCTGTCCTTTTGATCAATCTTTCCCTTTCACAATATCTATTTTACTAATAATTTCTATTGGTTTATTGAAAGCAACAGTTAATGCCTAATTATTTGATCAATTTTGTAAGCCCTTATCTGTTAATCTAGACAACTATTTTGAAGATAACAATATGCAACCATTATTATTAATTTTTACACTTTTATTTATGTATCAAGCAGCTCAAACTCATAGTTATCCTTCTTTCCAAGCCTCATCAGCACTGAGATTACAGGTGTGCGCCACCATTCCAGGTCTCAGTGGGTGGCACGGCATGAGGGCCAGCACGGCATGTGGTACCAGAGATAGAACCTGGGTCCTTGCACTTGCCAGGCAGGTACCTAGACTGTGGCCTATCTCCCCAGCCTAACAACCATTAACATCTTATCATCTTGTTGTGAAATTCAGTATCATTTTAATTTTTTTAAATTTCTCTTTAAAATAAAACAAAAAAGTACAAAGTATCAAAAATAGAATAAAAAATTAAACACTTAAAAATTAACCTAACAGATGAGGTGAAAGGGTTATGCAATGAAAACTACAGCAGCACTCTTAACACGGAAATGGAAAAGGACAGAAAAAATGGAAAATATCTCTCATTCTTGGATAGGCAGACCAACAGGATTAAATTGCCCGTTCTTCCAAAATTAATGCAGATTTAATACAATGCTAAGATTCTGATGACATTCTTAAGAGAACTGGAGAAGACAATCCTAAAATCCACAAGGACTGCAGCAAAGATCCAGAATGACAACAGAAATCCTGCGCTAAAATAGCAAAGCATCAGGCCTGCCAAATAGTTCACTGGACTAAATCCCCTGCAAACAGGTGCAGGGCCCAGGGGTTTGATCCCTGGGCCTGCTGCTCTGTCCCCACCCCCGGGGCATGCTGAGATGTCAATTGAGAGTGGGCATGGTGGCGCATGCCTGTAGTTCCAGCTCTTGGACGGGTGTAAATGGGTGGTTCACTAGGAGTCCCCGATCTAGTAGTGAGACCTTGAACACCCTGTAGACCCTTCCCTAAAAAATACAAAAAAAAGAAAGAAAGAAAGAAAGAAAAAGAAAGAAAGAAAGAAAGAAAGAAAGAAAGAAAG
>NDGN010220221.1:0-11758 GCA_002564285.1 Tympanoctomys barrerae
CACTGACAAAGGTTCTACAATCTGAGGTACAAGATCTCAGGATAAATCCTGAGGGGATTTCATAGACCTTATCAGACTCAATTAATGAATAAAAAACACAGTCCCAGAATGAATCAAGGCACAAGATCTAACAATGTGCTATATACAAGAAGCACATCTAACTCAAAAAGGAAATCATAAACTGAAAGGTAAAGAATGGAAAACAATATTTGATGCGACAGGAACCCAGAGAAAAGCACAGGTAGCTACACAATATGTAGACAAAGTAGATATCAAGCCAGATTTATCATAAGAAGCAAAGACTGTCCCTACATATTTGTTAAGTTCCAACAGGAACATGCTTGTTTCTTATAGCAAGAAGAGAGAACAATCATAAATAGATATGCTCCAAATCCCATCACACCCAACTATATAAAAAAATAATGGATATGAAAGCTTAAACAAGAACTAATACAACTGTAATTGGGGAAGCTTAGTACTCCACTATCACAAATAGATAGATCAACTAGACATACAAAATCACCACAGAAATATCAGAGTTGAACCAAATCTTTTAACAGATGGATTTAGTAGATATCTGTAGTGTGTTCCATCCCACAACAATCTGAAGATACATTTGGAACCAGAAGAGACCTAGACCAGCAGAGGAATTTCCGGGCAACAAGGGCAAGGCAAGGGGTCATCACACGCCCAGTCTGAAGATACACTACAAAACGACTGTGGTAAATACAGCGTAGTAGTGGTGAAAGAGCTAAACCTGAGGATCAGTGGAACCAAGAAGAAGGTGCAGAGACAACTTGAAACACTCAGCTGCCTTATTCTTAACAAAAGAACTGAACATCTTCACTGGAAGAAAGATAGCCTCTTTAATAAATGGTGCTGGGAAAACTGGCTTTCCTTATGCTAAAGATTAAAACTAGGCCCACATCTCTCACCATGCACTAAACTATGATTGAAATGGACCAAATACCTAAATATTAAAAGGAAAGCATTTAATCTGATGAAAGAAAGGATAGGTAAAGCTTTGGAGATATATGTAACCAAAGACATGATGAACAAAACCTGATCACACAGGAAATATTATAAAGAACTGATCACTGGGATCTAGTCTTATTAAAAAGCTTTTTCACAGCAAAAGAAATTTTCAACAGAGTGAAAAGAGAACTCACATAGTGAGGAAAGAAATTTCTCCAGCTATTACCCACACTAGTGTCTAAAATGAAGAACTCGAAATGATCAGACTGGCCTAAGTTTAAAGACTGAGTTAAAAAAAAATGGACATCTGAAATGAATAGACACTTTCACAGAAAGAAGTACATGCAGCAAATAAATATATGCAAAAAAGTTCAACAACATTGGTCATTCAAGGGATGCAAATTAAAACAGCACTGAGATTCTCTCTCACTCCAGAAAGAAGGGCTATCATCACATCAGGTAATTACCAGTGCTAGAGGGGTGTGGGCGAAAGGAACCCTTCTCCACTGCTGGTGGGAGTTTAAACTGGTGCAACCAATATGGAAATCACTCTGGAAATTCCTCAAAAAACTAAAGCTAGCAGTTCCATTTGACTGTTGTTCCCTTCTTGGCATCGTCCCAAAAGTTAAAAGTATTATACCACAACAATATATGCACATCCGTGTTTATAGTGGAACAGTTTGTAGTACATACATCTTGGAAACAGCCCACATGCCCATTAGTGGATGAATGGTTAAAGAAAATGTGCTTTTTATGTAAAATGAACTACTTCCTTGCCATAAGGAGAGTTAAACTTGAGGCATTTTCAGGTAAATGGATGCACCGTGAGATCATACTTTTAAGTAAAATAGATCAGACACACGTTTAGATAGCACATTCTCTCTTTTGTGTGGGGAAACCAAAGGGTAAATTATCAAAATCAGTGATAGATACTGGGAAGTAGGAAGACAATGTTCAAATGTGTTATGATCCTGCACCCACTGGCTTCGCAGAGTCAGGGGCCATCTCAGTGTAGTTGCTGAAAGAAACCAGTATTATGTAGCTCCCAATCATGTGGATTGGGCAGAGAAGCTGGGCTGGCACAGAAAGTTCTAGAGCTTAGCTGACATGCCCAGGTCATCAAATTCTACACATCTAGAATATTTTCCTAAGTGTTCTTGCTGCCAGTTTCTTAACTCTTCAGTCTGATCCTTCAGGTCAATCCTAGTAATGTCTTCCTCTGTGTTGTTTCTCTTCTGAAAAATCTTCCATAAATGCCTGCTGCGCACAAGACACCCCTAACGTGGGCTGGCCGGCCACCCGAGGTAGCAGCCTTCTGCAGCACTAACCCTTTTCTGACACTCCTTGTAAAAAAGCTGGGTGCATGACCGATATGTCTTCCCCTGATGGTTTTTCAGCAGCAAGTTGTCACTGACTAATTTTTAGACAATGAGATATAAAACGACTAGTATATTCTGAGGAAAACCTTTGACCTTTGTTTAAAAAAACAAATTGTGGTTGCTTCCTTTCTTTGTTCCATATTCCTGTCTTGAATGTAGGCATAATGCCTGAAGCTTCTGCAGCTACCTACGACCGTGAAGAGATGTTTTAGAAGTCCAGAATGCGCTTAGGGATGACACAGCCACAGAGCACAGGTCTTGGGGCATGGGAGCTCCTGGCACAAACCTGAAACTGCTTAATGCTGGTGTTGTTGTTAAGAAAACATCAAATGCCTTTGTGCTTTAATCAGGCTTTCTGCTTCTCAAAAATAACATTACTGTTGACTAAATCAGTTTGACATTCAAATACCTACACAATCTGATCCGAAGCTATCATTCCACACAAATCTGGCAGTGGCTATCTGATTCCAATGTTTCAGGAAAAAAAAAAAATTCATGATCTTCCATTTCTGGAGCATTTTATGCCCCTTTTCTGCATCAAAGATATAGATTGTGCTATTATATCCCCAAGGAAATTCCATTTCTGTGTTCTTCCACCGATAGACACTGCCTCTTTGTCGCTAGCTCTGTCATATAGACCTCAATGCCTGGTGCATTCTACCACCTCCTTGAAAAATTTTCTGATCTCTGAAACCCTATGGAACTCGGCACCAGCCCACAAAGTTCAAACACAAATCCAGATTATAATCACTTAGGCGCATGTATGTGTAATCTCACTTTGCAAATTAGATACTTGACTTGAATTTGACTGATGTCATCATTTTCTTTTGGTAAAGACTGAAATTAAGTATCTAATCAGCTTTTTTCTAAATGAATAAATAAGTAAATAGAAGAGATGGAGAATAAGTCTCTAAAATCCAAAGTAGGTTAGAAAGAACAGAATTGAGAGGAGGTGAAATAGGACTCCTTAGAGTTGAAGAGTTTTCTATCACTGTAATAGGTCACGAACAGTTCAACTGAAGTGCAGGACAGCCTAAATGGGGTTTTGGTTGGTTGTAGAGTCTGAAATAATTCTTTAGTTACAGACACATTTTGACTGTTTTTTGTGGTAAAATTTTATACATTGTTTTTCATACACTGAGAATTTGGTACATAATTTCATATGTCCTAACAAGGACGACTAGTCCAATAAAATATTTCTAATTAAAAATTGTATTCTTTGTGGCCTTATCCACATGTTTCCTTTGTATTATAACCCAATATACTAACTTAGAAAAACACATTTCATTGTTTTTGAGTCATTTTCCCATCTTGAATTTATTAAATTTGAATTAAAAGAAATTACTCTGAAAACAAAGCTGTTTTTTACACTGGGGTTTGAAAAACATTTGAAATGAAATAAAGTTAAAATTCAAAACATTAATCAAGTTTATATATTACAAATGTTGATCTTTCTTTTTAATCATCACGAATATAGGCGTGTATTATAGCAATGTGGTGTCATTTTTATTCCTTGGTCTTTTCTAGTTGGGACTGTTTGATTAATGTCATAGTAGATGTTTAACATGAAGTAATGAATTAAATTACTCATCCTATATCTAGCCTCCCCTACCCACTTTTGGCGCCAAAGGGTGGTGGAAGATAAATAACTCTATGATGAAAAATAAATATACTACAAATGTGTACAGACAGATACATTCATGACCTTAAAGAAAGCGATTTGGAAATGTTTTGGGAGAAAAGATTTCAAACGTTTCTCTCTGCCCAATATGTTTTATAATTTTCTGTTACAGAAGAGTAAAATATGCTCAGCAAATTAAAAAGTGCTTCATAATCCCTAAAGACCGCTGTCACTACTAGGTGTTGATGACAGCCAGCATTCTGAAGAAATATATCTAAATCATGTACTTTTAAAAAAGTTAATAAATGTAGAAAAGTCATAGGTCCTGACTACAGGCTCTGGCACTGCCTCAGCAACAGTTTTTAGACACAATGTCCCCTCAGCTGTAAGCCCACATGTGGGTCTTGGACGAGCCAAGTTCAGAGCCGAGGTTTTCATGCAAGCCTGGAATCCTCTCTGCTCCTTTCTGATCTTTCAACAGTTCTAAGGATGTAGTCCACCCTCTTTCCAGAAAGCAACCACCCAGCCTTTCAACTTAGTGTTGCTAACATTACTCATCACTTTGGAGGAATAGACAAGGAAAATCATATGTTTTAAAAGTTTGGAAATAGTTCAGGGCCCCAAATCTCTTTCAAAAGCAACTAAGAAGTTCCCTAGCCTATGACTATTAATTTTCTCAGATGGTATTAAAAGTTTCCTTCCTTCCTTCCTTCTTTCCTCCCTTCATCCTCCCATCCTTCATTCCATCATTCAACAGATACTCATCAATACTCTCCACACTGCTTTGGAACAGATCAGTGGACAAACCTTAATGAAATTTTCACTCTACAAGGAGAAATTAATATCAATAAACAAACAGAAAACAACCTACCAGCAGAGATTAGTGAGTGAGGAAAGTCAGCATAGTTAGGAAACAAGAGAAAACTGGGCGAGAGGGCTGCAGCAGGGTCTGGGATGGCTGCTCTGAGCATGCGCTCCGAGGAAGACCTGCGGGTATGAACTGTAGGTGTGCAGGTGCAGAACTGCGAGACCCGGAAGCAGCAGGCACCAAGGTCCTGCATATGCTTGATGTGTTCAGGAAGTAGCAGAGGCGGGTGTGGGTGGCTGCCCCAGAATGGGCAACCCGAAGGGGTTGGAGGAAACAATTTTAGGGAAGACAGAGTAAGGGCCAGAGCAAGGGCTGTATTGTCTGTATTCAGGGCTCGGGTGTTCGCTCCGAGCGAGGTAGGAAGCCACGTGGACAGTTGTAGTCAAGCAGTTATATGATCAGATGTGAGTTTTAAAAGGATCACTTGACTTCTATACTGAGAACAAGATGTAGCGGCCAAGTTCGTAAATAAGGAATCGGCCAACTGAAGGGATGCTAATCTAGATGAGTAATTGTCTTGGGAGTGGACGTGTCAGTCCAGTCTCAGTTAGATGTGGGATTGTACTGCTTACCTCATGGCTAGCTTCTGGGTGTGACATTTTTTCTCGGAACCACTCATTACCTGCTTTGATCTCAGCTCTGTACACGGACCACTATTTCCCCGATCTGTCTCCTCCCATGATAGCCAAAGGACACTCTCCAAAGAAAAAAAGCTCAGTTTTTTTCTAAAAGACTTCCTGAGGCTCCAGAAAACCTGTAGTTGTAATATTTCTCCTTATTCCAAAACACTTGTGACACATTTTCAGGTTTGAGCAATTCTTTGCATCTCTTGGCCCATTTTCTTTTCCTTTCTTTTCTTTCTTTCTTTTGTTTTTTTGTGGAACCAGGGATTGAACTCGGGCCCTCACACTTGCCAGGGAAGCGCTTATTCCATCTTGGCCCATTTTCTTAACTTCTATCCTCTTGGTCTTACTGGCAGCACCAGTCCTGCGATGTTTCTGAAGCAGGTTCTACCTGGAGTTGCAGCTCAGGCTCCTTGGGCTTTTCTGCTGGGGCAGGACATGAGTCTTTATGTAGTTTACATGCTTCCCGTGGTGGGTGACAACATTTGGGGGGACCCAGTGCTTCATTCTCTAGCATGAGTAGGAACTGTCTTGCCTCCTTGGCTCCTCGGACCTTCTACAAATCTCCTGTTTCCAGGCTGAGAGATGCCTTTGCTCCGAGCTCCTTTTGGCAGCAGCAGGGAGCAGCAGCCCAGAACCTTCTTTCCAATATTTCAGTTTGGGTCACCATCTCGCACTACCTATGCCAGAGCTTTCTGGCAACCTACTGCTCATGTCAGCCCATAGATGTGTTTCATTTGGCCCAGAGAGTGCCCTAAAATTCTTTTTGAGCAATTGCCAATGCTTTAAAATGAGATTTATATAAAAACATGAAGTTTTCACTTCTCTTGAAAATTTGGAAGGCTTGGCTCAACCAGGTACGTGAACTAGTGTGGCCATAGTCAGCGGGAACAGAACCGCGGCTGTGTCGCTTGAAGCATCCTGTGGCTCCCCACCGCACCACCCAGCTGCCCCACCTTGGGAAGGCTCCCTGGATCCCCCGTCGGCGCTGGAGTGAAGCACCTAAGGCTTCTAGTCTCATTTGTGTTGCATCATGCTTCCGAGATCTATGCCAATGCCCCCAAGGAATGATTAAGGATAAGGAGAACAATCTTGTAGAATTAGACCTTAAAATAAAAACAACAACAGAATCTTCTAAGATGAAAAAGAACAGACTGCGTGAGTATCACGGAAGAGTAGCCAATGCCTCATATTTTCTGGAAATAAGCATCCAAACTGCTGTGTGCCGATGATCTGGTTTAAGGCCACCCACCCGCATAACCACGGGACGTGTGCGCTGCGCTCCCCGTCCCCGGCTCAGCCTTGCCATCTTCAGTCTCGTCTATGGAACGTTCTGGGAATGGGACGTAATACAGCTGTGAACAAATGTACTGGAGCTGCGTCCGCCATGGTTCCTTCTGACCTGTTGCCAAAGTTTCTAGTGCCTGTTGGGCCATTTTCTGATGTCTTTGTGCTGAGAGAGAAATTCTCTAATATCCCATGAGGGTTGGTAACAGTTTCAATTCAGTGCAGGATGAATATATAAAGGTCTTATTTCTTCTGGTCACTGCCTTCAAGCATGCCTAATCCATTCCCCATTTCTTGTCACTTAATACCATCTGGGATAGATCCCATAAATTTCCAGTCACTTTGAGCCATTAAAACTCATTACACTTATTTTAGAGTATCAATCTCAAATTTGATTTAAATCCCTTCTCTCCCCTGTGACCTTTCTTGTGTGGTCTGTGTGAGTTTTTCAGAAGGCCCTGTAGCAACCCTTCACTCCAGGATTTCCAGGCTAGAAAGTCCAGCCCTGACTTCATCTCTTCCACATACCATTAGCCATTGCTCCACAGCTTCTTGTCACTGCAACCCCCAGGATGGAGAAGGCGCCACCAAGAGCAGAGAGACTTAGCTGATTCTCATGTGGTCAACTCACTCATCTTCGCCACAAATAGTGTGGGGCCGGGCATCCCGTTGCCATCTCGTTATCTCTTTGAAAGGGCTTCTGTGACACTCACTGAGGCACGGGGCAGATAAGCCAGGACTGCCTGAGCAGACGCCTGATACCCGACACACTGAAGGTCAACACAAAGATCCTAGCCTCTGAGCTCTCTCTTGGAGTTTGTCTGTCCATTAGCATGGTGGTGAGAGCTGGGCCTTCCTCTTCCCTTCAGTTGTCACCTCAATTCGGCAGAGTCCTCTAGGACAAAGAGTCAACCAAGGCTTACCCCATCCTCTCCCCAACCTTTTTTTTTTTTTTTTTTTGGTGGTATCAGGGATTGACCCCACCCTTTGTTGATGACTCCAAAATTTCCATTCTTGTGACCTGGGTAATGTGCCTGCTCGGTGACTGTGTGACTGTGCTCGGGGACAGCCAGGGCAAGCAAACAATGGAAAGAATTTACCTTCATCCCTCCCCCACCTTCCACAATTGAGTGAGAGAAGGTCAAGAATTTCTAGATCCAACCACATCCAAAGGTAGCCTGAGCACTAGATATGTACTACTCACTTCCTGAGTCCAAAGTGTGGGCTTGGCAATGGAGGGAGGCTATTTCCGGGCAGACAGGCAGGAAGAAAAGATATATGGGAACTTGGAATAAGGGTTCAGGATCCAAGCAAGCTCGGATAACTACTTAACTTTGCCAAGACTCAGTTTTCCCAACAATAAAATGGGGATCCTTTAATCTATATAACACTGGATTGTGAAGAAGATAAAATAAAATGTGCCTGGTATGATTATAATTATTACACAATAGGTGGCATAATTAGGTACTTATTAAATACTACTTCTATTCAGAGCGTGCCCCCTTTTCTGCAATACCATGGAGAAGCGTGTTCAGTCATGCAAGAGTCTCCTCACACGCTCCATAGAAGGGACCAATTTGACACTGCTGTGCCGGAAGTAGGCCAATTTCCTGCCATTTCTTGTTATTCTTTACGGATAGCAAGTGGAGGAGTCGGGGTAAAGACTGGAAGGTGAGGAGACGCAAGTTTTGAGCTGTTCTGGGCCCTCGTGAGGACACATGAGTGTGTATAGTTGTGAATATACGTCTATAGGTGTGATGGCTTGTGTCTAGCTGTCCCCCCAAGGCCTCATGCTGTCATGGGGTAGCTTCTAGAGTTTGGATTGATTGTGGTCTAATGCTGGGATTAGGGTGCAAGTGCTACCCCAACCCCAGGGTGGGTACCTGCATACGGTGTAAGGGAGAGAAAGAGGCTTGCTGTCTGTCCCCATTTGCTCTTGCTGCGCTTGCTGTCTTATACCACCATACACTATTGCCCTCTGCCATGTGCCATTCTGCCTTGGAGCCAGCTGAGTAGGGACTGACACCTCCACAAACTGTGAGCTAAATAAAGCTTTCCCTCTTTAGTTTGGGTGTTGGGTATTTTGTCCCAGCAACAAGAGAAAAGTAATCAAGACAGTATGTGTCTGTGCAGGTGCGTTTCCGTGTGGCATGCTGCGCAGGCCAGGATTAAGCTAGAAGACATTCGCTGATCACTTCCACAGAGCAAGAGCGGACACTTGGGGGCTACGCCAAGCAGAAGACATCTATGAGCCCAGTGACATCTCAAAACATCGCGGAGGGCTTCTCCTCTTAGATTTGTTTCCACAAACATTTGCAAATATTTTCCAGAGCTGTAATATTTTAGAAAATTGTACAATTGCTGATGGCAAGAATTCATAGTTCTAAGATGCATTTTAACATTTATTTTTTTTTAAATGAACCACACTGAATTTAAGTTTGAAAGAAATATATACATATACACACATATGCATATAAATGTACATATACATATATATTAGAAACCATACCCTATGACAACAATGAAGGTGACCCTCCTAAATGTGCTATGTAAATTATGCTCAAATATTTCGGTGTAACTACATAAACATAAAATGCAACAACTCATTTTAAGGTTGACCTTCT
Source organism: Tympanoctomys barrerae (assembly GCA_002564285.1). Classification (NCBI taxonomy): domain Eukaryota; kingdom Metazoa; phylum Chordata; class Mammalia; order Rodentia; family Octodontidae; genus Tympanoctomys; species Tympanoctomys barrerae. The sequence continues at coordinate 9,378 of NDGN010220221.1, forward strand.
GAACATGTACAGATTAGCATATGAACTGGCGCCCTCTTGTGGAAGTGATTATTTTACATACTGCCCTGGAAAGAAAGTTTCCTAACAGTATTGTGGCACAGTTACCATAGATGTATTTCTTTTCCCAGATACTTTTAATGTCTTCAAATTAATCACATAGTTTTGCATGTACACAAAATCTATGAAAATAGACGAACATAAAGCAGAACTCTGACCTTCGCAGATTTACCCTGGAAGGATTTTCTCGAGTATCCTCAACTGTGATTTGATTCAACAGTAAACATTTTACTTAGAGCTCATTTAGCGACCCTTGTGTTCTATGTCAAATTGAACCATTTGCATTCAAATAGAAATAAAAATACTTTTCACAAGTTTGAAGCCCACAGTGTCTTCACGTTCTCTCTCTCTCTCTCTCTCACTCTCTCTCTCTCTCTCTTCTAACATCCAGCTTGCCAAAAAGTTCTGCTGATTCCTTGTCCCCCAAGGATAGGTGCTGACGCAGATCTGACCATCTGTGGCCAAATGGAAAATCTTCAGGAGTGTCAGCCGCCCTGTTCCCTTCCACCTTTTTAGAGATGGTCCACATTCCAATAGATAAAGAACAGTCAGCGTTATCAAAGATGGCAAGCAATTTTGGAGCTGTAGAATTCTCTGACAATTGAGCTATGCCTCCCCCTGCCCCCAGAAAGGTGCCAACTGCTCCGTTGGCATGTGGCAGGGTGCGTACAAATTCAGATGGTTCTTTGACTCAATGATCTCCATGGTCCCAGAGGATCTGAAGTTCTCCTGTTCAATCTGCTATCCTGCCCCACAGAATGAATTAATTACTTCAGCTTCTGCTCCTGCATACTAAGATGATTATGAGGTTTTGAATTTAGTTCCCCCCGCATTGATCTTTCAAATAGAGCCTCAGAAGTTTTTGAGGGACAAAGTGCGTGTTAATCAGGTCATAGACAGCAACAGAAGGATGGGGCCCTGTAGAAACACATAGATTATCTCTAGCAGAAAATCATCAGATGCAGCTAAGGGTGAGATGTGAATGCAGATAGGAAAATGTGCAGTGTGGAAGGTGGGGGTGCGCGTAGTCAGGGGGGAACAGGGAACATCTTTGGGGAAAGGATCAGCTGTGGGCTGGGGGACACCACGCATCCTGGCTTTGCTCCTTTCCAAAGCAATGTCTAATTAAACGAGCCCCTTATTCTGTAAAATGAGAGTGTTTATCTCAGAAGATAGCTATCAGAATTAAATGGCCTAGGATATGGGAAACATAAAACACAGTGCTTGGCCTACAGAAGGCTTCCAAAAGTACTGCCCTTTTCGTGGCAAGGAGTAAGCAACAGGGAAGGGGAAGTGACGCTAGAAAGGGCCCTCAGTGTCTAAGGCCTTAATACCTAACAGGAGGGCAGCTGACGCGCCGTCGTGAATAGAATCAAACTGTGTCCACTGACCGTCTCTAAAAGGCTTATCTCATAAATAAAGGTACGCTATCTCCCCTGTAATATTTTTGTAACCTTTTCCCGGGTGATATTTGATTATTGACCGGGGTTCCTTTTAATTTCTCAAAGCTCGGCTTCACGCAATATAAACGCTCTTAGCTGACTCGGAATCACAAAGCTGGATGAGCAAAACACTAGAATTTGTCCCTTCTTTGCTGTTTCTTTAGGGGTAGCTCTGAAAGCTGATGTAAACTTTAGGAAGCAGCGTCTTCTAGTACCCGCAAGGGAGGGTCTTTCCGGAACCTTGATGGCTGAGACCTGACTGTTCAGTAGTCTAAAGCCACGTTTGTTGCTCAGGTCTGCAAGCTGTTTGACCGCAGTTCAGGCTAGCGCTTTATTTCTGAAGACTTAGTACTATTCAAAGGGTGCATAATTTCAGTTAGATTCTACTGCAGGGCAGTATTTGTAATTATTAATTAAAGTGGTGCCATCGTGTGGCAGGAGTAAAAATTGCAATGCTGGCTTGCAAAAAGAAATTTCATATTCATTTCTCATTAGCTGATTTAAATAATTAAATTAACTCATTAATTTTAGTTGCAGTTGTTTCAAATATTGCATAAGGTATTATACTTTAATAATTTTTATAGTTCAATGACTTTTAGTAATAAAAGCCATGGTCCTATAATTAAAATTGGACAAGGTTAAATAAGCATTAGATTGCTTTGGTTTGTTTAGAACTTTTTAATAATTTGATTGATTCCCTGAGTAAAGATAAACATGTAAAATTTATGAGAATTGACCAGCAGTGAAAATATAAAAGTGGTGTTTTGTGGTCGTACTAGCGGATACAACACTCGCTCATTTAAACAAAAGAAATTTCAACAGGATGTATCCACAGTGAGAGAGAAAGGGAGACGGGGGTGGGGAGAGATGGAGGAAGCGAGG
>NDGN010220854.1:0-11067 GCA_002564285.1 Tympanoctomys barrerae
TTTTTTTTTGCAGAACCGGGGATTGAACTCAGGCCCTTGTGCTTGCCAGGGAAGCTCTTATTCTACTGATCCATCTCCCTGGCCCCAGCTCTTTCCATCACTGAACTCCCAGGACAGGGGTGGTCTCCACGCAGGCTACCGTGAGCTCTACCCCGCCAATCCACAGAGGGCGACAACAATACCCTCATCAGGACCCCAGAAGCCCCGCAGGGCGCGTGTGGGGGCAGCGCTCTTGGTGGGTATGCTGGTTTCCCAACCCCAGCCCGAGGGCACCAGGCCAGGCTCTGGACAGTGCAGATGAGAAAGAAGGTGGGCTAGGAGAGGGCAGGAGGTTGGCTGATCAGAGAATCACACAGCCTGCTGTCTTCCTGCCCATGTGGGACCTAGAAATGCCACCACAAGATTCCCACAGGTCCTCCTCACAAAACTGAGCTTGTCAGAAAGTGAGGAATGTGCCTGGCGTGGTGGTGCATGCCTGAAATCCCAGCCTCTGGAGGCTGAGGCAGGAGGATCTCTGGGAGTTTAAGGTCAACCTGGGCTACACAGCCAGACCCTGTCTCAAACAAAACAAAACAAAACAAGCAAACAAACATTCCCTCCCCCAAAAAAAGATCAGAAGGAAATTTCCAAGAACTTCAGCCAAGAGACTATGGCAAGGAGACCATGATTAATCTGCGTATAACGGAATTAAATTCATAAATCAAGCCGAGGGGAGCTTCTGGCACGACTGCCCCCAGGAAAGGGGACAGGAGCGGGAAGCCAGGTGTTGGCACAACCCGGTGCACCTTCAGGTTGGGAAAGGAGGAGCAAAGAAGACAGGCTGGAGGGGAGCGGAGGAGAATCACGACGGTAACGCGGGTCTTGGGCCACCTCACGCTTTTCGTCCAGTTCCTCACCCCGCCCCGCGAGCCCGGCAGACGCTTTGGTCTGTTGTTCAGGAAAGAGTCTCCTGTAGCCCAGGGTGGCAGCAATCTCTTGGGGATCTTCCTGCCTCAGCCCCTGGTGCAGACCTCACAGGATCACACCCTCGGCCGCCGGAATGTGCCCTCACAGTGCCCCCTGGTGGCGAGAGTTGGCAATGCGGCTTCACAGGGGGTGCCCTTCTCTGACCATAGGAGCTGTTGGGGGTGAGGGGTTGGAGGGCTGGACCAGGGCCTCGTCCGGTCCGCCGTGTACCTGAATGCCTGGATCCAGGAATCCTGTTCAGTTTGGAAACAGGCAGCCTACAGTAACGGCCCTTCCAACACCGGGAAGGCAGACTTATTCTGTTGCTGCCTCCCAGCCTCATCGGCCCTAGGAGGCCAGGGCCAGAGGCCCCAGGAGGCTCACCCAGCCCCGCTGTCCATCTCACAGCTCAGAGACATGAGGCCTCGCTGTGGGCCACGCAGGAGGCTTCCCAGCCTTGGCGGGGGGCTTGACCCTGTGACCCTCTGCACCAGCCTCTGTTCCCCTGGCCGCTGGCACCTTCTAGGCAGAGAAACGTTTGTTAAATGAATGAATGGAATGAAGCAGATGGAGAAAGGAAGCGGACACCCTGCCCCGCATCCCCTAGGGTCAGGGTCTCCTGCTGGCCCTGCCCCTGGCTCTCCTCACCTGGCCAGGCACCCCTCCCACCCCGCAAAGCCCCTCTGGGGTCACTGAGCCAGCTCAGCCTCCCCATCTGACTGCCTGTGTCCCTCAGGGTTTAGCAGGGGCTCAGCATCAGGGGCAGAAGCCAAGGGAACGTGAGAGACACAGAAAGGATGGAGAGAGAGGCAGGTCCAAGCCAGCGGTGGGAGGACGCGCACTCCTCGGGCGTCTGTGTCAGCTCTCACTGTACCAGCAGCCCCGCTGGCTGCCCCGTGGCTCTCTGGGCCACCCATCCACCTTTCCTGCCCCTGCATGTCCACCACATCTGGTGGCCAAGCACATGGAAGCCAATCATCTGGGACAGCCTGCAGGCCCCTGCTCTGCATCTGCCACAGCCCCTGCCACGGTCACCCTCGGGCCTTGCCTGGGCCAGATGAGCCCTGTGGCAGCTGGGCCATGTGCTGAGCACCCAAGCTTCTCAGATACAGGGGCAGAGCTGCTGGGTGGATGCAGAGCAGCCAGGCTATGGCCTATAGGGTGGTGCCCGCCTCGCAGCAGAAGAGGATGGGCAGGTGGGCAGTGCCGTATCGGGGGCTGCGGGGACCAGGGCTCCCCTCACAGCTTCGGGCACTTTGAGAAAATGTCCTCCCAAACTCGGGACCCCTTGTCCTGTGTCCTGAGTTATCCTGGAAACCTGAGCCTGTCCTGGGCCATTCCGCTCATACTGCTGGCCCTGGTGGACATGAGGAGGGAGTGCGGGGGGTCCTTAAGTCACAAGCAGAGGGGCAAGCTCAAGTCTCAGAGCCCTGTGCAGCCCTCTCTGACTCCATGGGTCTCCCGCCGTGGCAGGGCTCCCCCACAGTCCCAGAATTTGTTTTATGAATGAATGACAAAAGGCGCGTCTGCCCGGCCCACGCTGGGAGGAGGCCGCCAGATGGCTGCTCCTGGGTTTTGTTGTTGCCGCAACTCTGAAAATCAAAAGTACAAACCTGAAGTCACAGAGCTGTGTCACAGCATGGGTGACAGAAAGCCCGGTCCTGACCTTGCTCCTGCTGAGCTGGGCTGCTTGGGTATGAGGCCCTGGGCCACAGAGGCTGCAAGTCAGCCCGGCCACAGGTGGATGCTGCATGTGCAGTCCCCTCTTGCAGCCTCAGGGGACCTAGCTGCTGGGCACAGTGAGGACAGCACAGGAAGGGATGCTGAGGGGGTGGCCGGCAGGACTCCGGCTGCAGCCTCCTGTGCCTGCACATTGAGTGGGACCGTCCAACCTCACGCTGAGCAACCCCACTGTGCAGGTGCTGTGAGGCATCTTTGGCCAAAGGGCAGGGGGGATGGGCACTTGGGCAGGGCATGCTGGGCACTGGTGACTCAGCGGAATGCATCCAGGAGGCTGCAGGCAGTGGGGCGTGGGACATTGCAGATGCCCCCACTGTGCCCTGTGCTGAACTCCCAGCTGCGAGCTCCTGATAAATATTTTATCACTGCTCAGAAGCATTCCCCGCAGGTGCCTGTAGCCTGAGCCTGCGGCCCACCCCTTCCTGCTCACGAGGAAGGACGGTGGAGGGGAGTGTGTCCCACTGTGACTTTGGGTCACTGGCCCAGCACACACCTCGGGTGCCCCTCCCGCCCTGTGTCCCCACTCCACCCTGTCCTGGGTGCAGGGTTCAGCTGTGTCCACAAAAGTCCCCCTCTTCTCTCCTTGCCTCTGCCCATGCTGCTGGCCCCTTGCCTCGGTCTTGCCTCTTCCAGGCAGCCTTCCAGGTCCTCCCTTTCCTGTGGTGTGACTGACATGGGGTCACCCTCTCAGAGGCTGGCTCTTTGATGGAGTGAATGATCCTGTGTCACTGGGGACAAGATGGGGTGGGGTCGATGGAGCCAGACTCACACCCATGTTGAATCTCCATTCAGGGAAAGCTACGATGACTTCGGCTTGCAGGGACACACATGTGACAGCGATGATCATAGCTGCCACATGGTGACGTCTTCAAGCCTGCCTGGGGGGTGTCACATCTGTCCCTCACTCTTCTGGGACCTTGAGACTGGCAAGCATGTGGCCACTGGACCACAGGGCAGAACCTCTCATACCACCATCCACCTGGAGCCCCCAGAGATGTCACGGGAGAGGGCTCGGTGTGCAGGATGGGATGCTGTGAAGCCTGCAGGGACACACCAGGGAGCCTCAGCAGGCGCTCCAGCACTGCCGGGGAAGATGAGGCCTTCACCACGCAGGTGAGGAGGGCAGCTCTGGGGTGGTGGTGGCGCTGGGCAGAAGCGGCTCAGCATCAGGCTGTTGGGTCCACGGGAGGGAGAAGATGGCCCTGCACCCTCCTGCTGAGCAGGCCGAAGCCAAGCTCTGGACCTCCTCTCTGTCTCCTTGTTTGCCTGAGTCATGGCTTCAGGCATGTCCCATCCTCCCTTCAAAAGTCCCTGACCAATGATCCTCAGGGCTTTAATCAGTGAGCTCCCTGAATCTGTGCAGAGTCAAGCAGTGGTCCCGGGTCCACCAGCAAGAATGGGTGTAGTGCACTGGGGAGGTGGGGTGCCAGCTCGGGGGCTTTCCTGGAAGTGACTGGATCCCCTGGGTCAAGTGGATTAAAGATTAAAGAATTTGCTGTATAGGGCTTAGCCATCTAGACCCTCAGAGTCAGCTGCAGTCACGGTGCAAGGGGGCCCAGTAAACTGCTCTCTTTGAAGGTGGACCTTAATATGGTCTACAAGATGCTGATTTTGCAAGCATGTGGAATGTAAGAATTGTGGGGCCACAGAGGGTTCCACTCAGATTTCCCCCAAGAGGGCAGTGCATAGAACTGTGAGCATGAATCCAGAAGTACAGCGGCGACGCCAGGAAGTTGGAGAGGCCAGGAATGTGGAACATCAGCTGAGGAAAGCCACAGGCATGAGCAGAGCCAGCCCAAGAGGGAGTCCACACGGTCTGCAGCCAGCAGGGGCCCAGGGGCGGGGCTGCCCACACCCTCTGCAGTTCACATCATATCTCTCTGTGCTCCGGACACTGGGCAAGGAATTACAGGATTAAACCTCTGCCCTGCTGGGTTCTAATCTTGCTTCATCCTGCATCTCCTTTCTATGCCCTCAGTCCTCCTTTTTGGAATGGAAATGTTTACTCTGTGCCATTCTATCTTGGGGTTATATTACTTGTTTTTTTTTAAATCTGTTTGTTTGTTTTTAATTTCACAAGGGCTTACAGCTAAGAGTTCACCTTGAAATTCAGAGATGTTGGACTTGGACTTTTGAGCACTGCTGGGACCACTGAGACCTGGAGACTCTTGGAGACAGGCTGAAAGTGCTTTGCAAAATGAGATGGGTATGAGCCTTTGGGGGCCAGGGGAAGTGTCCTAGCTTGGATTTGAAATGTTCCCCGAAACTCAGGTGTTAGAGCCTCATTTGCTGCGGCTGTTTCCTGGCCCCTTACTCTCTGGCTCTCTCTCTTTCTTGTTGCCCTGATGTGGGCTGTTGTCCTCTGCCGTGCCCCAGGTCTGGTCACACCGGAGCCACCTAACCATGGACTGATGTCTCTGAAACCATGAGCCACAATCAAGCTTTTCTCTTTGGAGTCGTGGAGTCTCAGGTATTTTGTTATAGTGCTAGAAAGCTAACAGACACAGGTAGATTTCAGCCCATCTAAACCAGAACCCGAAGTTCTGGTTTCACTGACATCAAAAGGGTGTGAGTAGTGGGGCCACTCGGGTCCTCTGTGCTCAGTAAGTGCTGAGGCCACACAGGCTGTCCTAGTGGTGCCATGCCAGGTAGAGAAATCCTTTTGCTGGAGAAACAGCTTTGTGAGCTAAGGATGGCCTTCAACATGCCCAGCGGGCACAGGCCTTGGGAGCTTCCAGGGAATGAGCGCTGGGCTGAAACACTCGCCTTGCGCACTCAGGGCTCCGGGGTCCAACCCCAGTACTGAGAGAAAAAGAACCTTCTGGAAAATGAAGGCCCCCTGTGACAGCCCCTAATGTGAGCGTCCTTGGTGATGTATCCTCACCCTTATGCATGTCCCGGGGTGGGTGGGAGGGTCTGGGCCACGCATCTTGTGCCAAATACCCAGGTCTGTGCCCAGCTGCCTCACACTCCTCTCTGGGCAGCACCCGGCTCCCATGTATCCCTCTGTTTGCCGGGCAAGGTCAGCGCCACCTCTTGGCTGTGGGAGGAGGCCACGGGGAGCAGGCTCAGAGGGCCACTGAGTGAGCCCTTTGCACTGGAGGGGTGTGTGTGTGTGCCTGTGTGTGTGTGTGTGTGTGTGTGTGTGTGTGTTCTTGACTCTCTTTTAAAAAGGGACTTGGCTCTGTCCCCTCCCCACCTGCCCCAGCATGCAGAGATCGGGGAATACTCAGGAGCAAAGCCCATCTCCATTCTCACTCCTGGCCATGGTGTACTCTCTCATCACCTGTGTCCCTTGGCTGCCTGGATGTGGTCACCCATGATGGCACTGCGGCTCAATCTGGGACAGCCCAATGCTCAGGCCCAGTAAGACCCATGTCCTTTACAAGAGGGAAGGTGACCTGGGATACCACTCAGCCCACCAGGGCTCAAATGTCTGGGAGCAGACTCAGCACCAGGCTGTTCCCTAAGAGTTAGGGATTCAAAGGCACCAAGAAATATGCTCCCCTAAAGTCTGCAAGAGCCCTCTCCTAGCCAGGCATAGGGGGGCATGCCTGTAGTCCCAGCTACTGAGGAGGCTGAGGCAGGAGGGTGGCTTGAGCCTAGCTCGAGACCAGCCTAGGCAACACAATGAGATCCTGTCTCTAAGTAGCTAAATTAATTCCCCCTCCCTCTAGGTGCTTCGCCTTCAAGATTCATTTTTAAAGTATAAAAGAGGGATGTGGTTAACAGAAAGAGCCAGGCATAGTGCTGCATGCCTTTAATCTCAGCACTCTGGTAAGCCGAGGCAGGAAGACTTCAAGTTTGACTCTCTTGTCTCAAAATAAAGAAATTGAAAAAGTTGGGGCTATAGCTCAGTGGGAAAGCCCTAGCTTCACTCCTCAGTACTGGAGAAACAAAATCAAACAAACGAAAAGTACTGTATTGTCTCAAGGCAGACATCTGGTGACAAGCCACCCAAGCTTGTCCTCACAATGGCCCGAGCTTCTGATTCCTACTTTCCATCTGTACCCCAGGAGATGTCTCATCCTTCCCAGTGCTTGGACCCCTGCGGGCCACCTTGAGGTCCTACGGCAGGACACCTGAGGCTGCTGGGTGACCCCGTCCAGCTCACAGGCACACAGCACCTGGAGGTGGCTCCCCTCTGCAAGGCCTTCAGTCGTGAGGGGCTCCTGGCCACCTGCCCCACCACAGATGTTTGTCCTGACTGTCCCTGTCCCTCCACAGGTCAAGATCCCTGGAGAAGCCTTCTTTGCTGTCCAGCGACACCCACAACACGGGCGCCTGGAGGGGGTGGCTGCTGCTCCCCTGTTCCCCAGCTGTGCCCAGCGTTGTCCGGGAGACACCAGTGGCCTCCCTCCGTCCCTGCCTTGAGTGAGGGAGCTGGCATCTCACCAGGCCACCCGCTCTGTGCTGCGTCCCCAGGCGGTTCCGCTCGGGCAGCCCCAGCCTTTCAAGCTGTGCATTAGAAACAGAAAGCCATTACCCAGCCAGCCGGCGTGCGTGCACACTTGCCATGCTCATGGGAATCAGGCCCATGCGACTGTCCCCCTCACTGCCCCGTGACTTGCACCCTCACCAGGCCTCTCACATCCTTGGAACCCCATGACCCCATGGCATTTTCAAAGGAGGACACGGGGGACGAGAGATAGAGTGATGTACTCAAGGCTACACGTCTAGCTGTGGTGACCAAGCATGCTGACTGGCCTGGCCTGGCTCTCTCAACCCCACCCCACCATTAACACAAAGGCTGGGTCCCTTCCTGGGTCTGCCACAGAGTGGGGTAGGTGATTTTTTTCTTTTTGGAGGAAATGGGGATTCAACTCAAGCCCTTGTGCTTGCCAGGGAAGCGCTTATTCTACTGAGCCATCTCCCTGGCCCTGGGGTAGGTGATCTTGTTACTGTCATCAATGCCACCAGCCAGTGGCACCCACACCTGCTGGTGCATTGAAGCGTGGGGAGGGACTTGCGTAGTACATGTTCCTGATGCCTTTGCGAGGATGAGGGCTCAGAGGGCTGTGTTTTGTCAGCATTGTCATTAAAGGGTACACTGTACTTATACTGGGGACCTCACCTAGTAAGCCCCCGTGAAGGGCTTTCTGGGCTGGGCCCTGTGCAGGGGCTGCAGGGAGGTACCTGCCTCTCCTCTCAGCACTGGGATGGGCCTTAGGTCTTGGGGTCCAGGACATCCAGGCAGCACTTTTCTGCCACCAAGAGCATCAATCATGACTTCCACGGCAGTGTCATGCTCACAACCCTCAGGGACCTCTACAGACATCACTTCGGCCTGGTCCCAGACCGGAGGTGAGGCCTGCAGGAAACAGCAGGGCTGAGACCACAGCGTGCGACCTGGTTGGGACCCGCAGGGGACGCTCCCTCAGCCCAGTGCCCTCCTTCACCGTGGCTCTAGCAGGAAGAAATCTTAGAAAGTATCAGGCCCCAGTCACGGGACCAGGATCCAAGGATCCATCTGATGCGGCCAGTGTCCCTGCCTGCCAGGGATGGGCAGGGGTCTCCCGGGGGCCTGTGGCATGGACCCTTCCGCCTTCCAGCCCCTGGCCTCTGCCCTAGGACCTGCCTCCGGCCCGGCCCCATTGGCTCTTCGAGCCAACTCGCTGCCAGGAAGGTGGCCAGAGGCCCAGGCCAGAGGCCAGAGGTGGGGGGGGCTGCAGCCTGAGCAGGGCTTAGGCTCTGAATTGAGGGTCCCCTCCCTCGACCACCTTTGTCTGCTCTATTAAGGGGGTGATGGGAAGGGAGGGGACGGCGCAGCAGGGAGGGGCAGGGTGGGAGAGTGGATGACGAGGCAGCTGGACAGGGTGGACGCGGCCCGGGGGAGACTCACAGAGGGACAGGGAAGGAGGGACACTCAGGGACAGAAGCGAAGGGGCGGGGCGGGGCCTCAGAGTGCCAAGGAAGGTCCCGGGGGCTGGGGTAGGAGGGGCCGGACCCCTGGGAGGACCGCTCCCGCCCCACCGGTGCCGACGATCCTCACCGCACCCCGGCCCGGCTGGCACTTGGGGAAACACGCGCACGCACCGACACGCGCTCACTGACACGCGCACACGCGCGCGCGCTTCCCCGCGGGCACCGCCCGGGGCTTCGCCTTCCGCAGCACGCGTGTCGCCCCTGGGTCCTTCCTGGCCCGGCCCAGGACCTGCCGCCGCCACTCACCTCGGTCCCCGCGTCGCCGCTGCCGCTCACTTCAGTCCCTGCGCCCCTGCCGCCGCCACCGCCGCGCAGAGCCGGTCCCGGCTGGGGAGGGGGAGGGGTCTCCGGGGCTCCGCCCCGCCTCGCGGCCCGCCCCGCCCACCGAGCGCCCGCCCCGCCTTTCCCACGTCCCACCGTGGCCCCGCCCCCCAAGGCTCCGCCCGGCCCAAACCCAGAGGAGCATCAAGGCCCTGGGGTCTAGAGGTGCAGGGAGACCCCGCAGGCCGGTTGCGCCCGCCGCTCCTACGTCCGAACCTGGACTACCGCTGTGCCCTCTGCGGGCCGTGGGCTGCTGCCCGCCAGGAGGTGTCAGGGGTCACCCGACTCTGAGGCCAGGATCGCCCCGCGGTGTTCGGCGCCTTTTGAACTCCCCCTTCCCAGCCCGGCCTGAGTGGGACACCGGGCGCCTGGAAATCCGACAGCCAGATTCAGTCCCTGGCTTGGTCCCAGGGTTCCCGGGCCAACGGAGGGTGGGAGATAAACAGATCTGAAACGGAAAACAGCCAGGGCTGCGGTTCTCCAGGTGTAGCAGCGCGCACTCCTGCTCCATGCGGCGGCACCGGCCTGGACCCAGCTCCCCACGTTTACCAACTTGCGTGAAGTGGGGGAAATTATCTAACATCTAGCAACACACCCCTCACACCCAGCGCCCCAAATTCCATATCCCACACCCCACATCCCACGCCCACACCCCTGGGCCTCGGACCTCTGGGTTGCATTGGGGCTGGATGGGGCAGAGACAGGGCTCCGGGGCCAGGAATTTCCTGGCAGAAATGACCCCTGGTGCTGGGCCAGGGACCAGGCTGTCGGGGGGAATTCTGGAGGTGACTGTTACTGGTTATTATGTGTGGGCAGAGTTTTAAAGTTTTGGAATGAAGTTGTACAAGCATATGTGGCCATGTTCAGCAGGCAAACATGTTTCCCCTTCTTCTGCGTGCAAGGAGGTCACGCTCGCGTGAGGCCGAGGTGGGGCTCACCTTGCGGGGGACCACATCAAGGAGATGGGTGGCTTTTTGGGGTCATCCGGTCTAGCCTCTTAGCTACAACCCAAAGACCACTTCCTTTAAACGTTTGTTTTAAGGTCATTGTAGATTTACACGCAGTTGTAAGAAATAGTAGCGATCTCTTGGGCCCAGTTTTCCTCCTTGGTGACATCATGCACAACTGTAATCCGACCAGGGCCAGGATATGTGTACCATCAACATATGGGGTATCCTGTCACTGCCCGGTAGACCCCCTCCCTTGTACCGCTGTTTTGTGTCTTGTCCCTGTCACCTCCTGGTACCTACTCACCTGGTCTCCGTTTCTGTGATTTTGTCATTTCTTTCTTTTTCTTTTCTTTTTAAAAATGTATTTAGTACAGGGTCTACAGGGTGGCACTACACAGATAGGACTCATAGTGAGTCTCCTGTTTTCAGCCTCCCGAGTCCTGGGATTACAGGCATGATACTGCGCCCAGTCTCAATCACATCTCAGCCCGCCCTGGGGATGGGGCCGGCATGGCATGCTGGGGATTGAACCCTGTTCCCTGCGATCTGCCTAAGCAGATGCTTTAGTCTGCTAAGCTATCTGGCCAGCCCCTATTTTGTCATTGCAAGAATGTCACGAGCGTGCCATCACATCACCTTGCCATCTGAGACTGCTTTCTGTCTGCTGAGCATTGTTCTTTGTAGCTCTTCCTCCAGGCTTCAGGGATCAATAGTTTATTCTTGTAGCTGGGGGAGGAGTCCACCTCCCTGGTGTGGATGGAGGGGGTCTGTTCAGTTGTTGAAGGAAAACTGCATTGTTTTCAGCTTGGGGCCGTTAAAAACAAGCTGCTATAAACATTTGTATGTAGGTTTTTGTGTGAACATAAGTTTTCATTTGCCTGGGAAAAGTGCCCAGAGTGTAACTGTTGGGTCATATGGTAGTTACATGTTTAGATTTTTTAAAGAAACTTCCTGTGTTCCGGAGGGGCTGGACCACTTCATCTCTCCATTAACAGTGTGTGGGTGGACCAGTTTCTCTGCAACCTCACCACCATTTGGTCTTTTTTTTTTTTCCTTGAAATTATTTATTTATTTAAAATTTGTTCTTTTTATGTTACTGGTACATTTTATTTTTTTTCATGTAAATAATTTTTTCCATAAATTTATTGAGAAACAAATAGCAATGAGACAGTTTCAAACCAAACTG
>NDGN010221275.1:0-11170 GCA_002564285.1 Tympanoctomys barrerae
TTCTTTCTTTCTTTCTTTCTTTCTTTCTTTCTTTCTTTCTTTCTTTCGAGACAGGGTCTTACTAATTTGCTCAGGTTGCCCTCACACTCACAATCCTCCTCCCTCAGCTTTCTGAGTCTGGAATTTCAAGCCAATGCCCGCCTCATTTTAACTGTTTCCGCGTGTACATTTCAGTGGCAGTAAGTACAATGATAATGTGAGGCAGCCATCGCTCCGACCTCCCATCACCATGAACAGAAATCCAACAGGCTGCACTGTCCAGCCTGCTTTTGCACCAGCACTGTCCAGCCTGCTTTTGCACCAGCACTGGCGGCTGCCCCTGTGCCGGGGCTCTGGGATTTACCTGTTCAGTACCCGCGTGATACAAGTGGAACTGCACCGTATTTTTCTTTTTGTGCCTTCTTTGAGAATGTTCCAGTTTCTGACTGCTGTAACTGGTAGAATGGGCAAATGGAAACTGTCTAGGAAAAGAAGGAGACACAGGCATTGGAAGACAGACAAGTTTCTGTGAGGCAGAGGAGTCACGGGACAGTCAGGCTAAGGCAGCCTGGACAGAATTCACCTGCACTGGTTTGGAGTTGAGGAAAAAGACCCTGGCTGGAGCTCTGGACCAGAAGACAAGGGCCTACAGATGGCAGAAACTGAGGCCTGCTAAAGGGAGATGTGCTTAGGAGCAACTCTGGCCAAGGGGAAAACAGGAAGAGCCAGCCCCAGGAGAGAAGGAGCACGCGGGCCCTCCTCCGTGCCCTCCCACTAGCCTTCAAGTCTCCCTCCACCTTTCCCCCTCAGAATTACCTGTCTACATACAGATCTACCCCCATCAGATACTCTTGCTTCAAGTGTAAAAATTTAGTGACTTTTGTCCAGTGTACAAGCAAAATCCTGCTCCTCACCCGATCTGTGGCCCTGCCTACACAGCCTCCACCTCACGTCTACACTGTTGGCCCAGTCTTCTGGGTTATTTGTGATGTCTCAGCTCTGTTCTGCATAGTTTTTCAACATGGCTTTCCTTGTGTGCTGGGCAGGCTTTCTGTAAAGTCATCTGGTGATATTTTATTCTCTCTTCAAAGCCAAGCTTTACTCTTACATTTTCTGAGAGGTTAAAGTAAGGATGAATGTCCATTCTCTAACAGTGAAGCAGGGCTTCAGCCTTAAAAATCCACCACACTACCATCAAATCATAAAACCAATCTGTGTTCAGCACAGACAAATTTGAATATGGAAGTTAGTTCTGTTTCATGTTTACTAACCCAGAAATAAGCAATATAAACACTTCAGAACATATTCTTTCTACTTTTGGATTCTAGACTTGAAATATTTTAGATGAAAGGGAAATTACACTGAATATATTTCTTGTAATATGCTTTTGCTAAATGAATATATTATCAGCATTGTCCACATCCTTAAGTAGTCTTCAAAATTTATCGATGGTTGTATAAACTATCCCCCATGCAGATGCAATTTCATCTTTTCCCAATTACTTTTTTTTTCCCTTTTTTGTGGTACCAGGGATTGAACTCGGGACCCTGCACTTGCCAGGCAAGTGCTTATTCCACTGAGCTATCTCCCTGGTCCCTTTTCCGAATTACTGAACAAGAATCTAAACCATTTTTTGTTTACCCCCAATACATGGCACGAAGTATTGAGAAGATGTTTGTTAAACTGAATTTCTATTGGTATAAAAAATAATAATTGGAAAATTTTATTCTGACTCTGTTACTGAAAATTACATTATTTTAGTGGAAATACTTCTTAAACTGTGGGACAAATATTTGCAGAATGTATAAACTTTTGTCATTTAAAAGGCAACTCCATCTGAACAAACTGCTGCTTCCCCAGACCCTCAAGAGCCACATCTTTCCCAAAAGACTGAAATTCTGATTAGGACAATGATTGGAAAAAGCAGGAAGACGGAAGGGGAAGGAAGTGGGAGGGGAAGAAGACAAAGAGAGGGAGGGAGGGAGGGAGGGAGGGAGGGAGGGAAGGAGGGAGGGAGGGAGGGAGGGAAACCCAAGCCAGAAACAGTATTGTAAGTCTGCAAAGAGATGGTGTGTCCTGGACAGTTAGCGTCCCAGAACCTAAAAACACATGTGAAATGATTTCACCTTTCCTGCTCATTCTTTTCTGAAGAAAATGAATTTTCATTTCACATTTAAACATAATGAAAATTTCCCAGTTAGTAAAACCCAGGTATAAACATGATTTGTGCATTTGCCTAATAAAGTAATAAAGTGACTTTTGGTATCACTAATTAATCTCCACCTAGCGCATGGTTCCATCTCCCTTGCATAATGCCTGGAGAGGTGGGGAAGAGAAAAGAAAGGGGCCTAACCCAAACTAAGCCCTGCTGAGCACTGGGAAAGGGGGGGCGGAGGAGTGACAACAGGCGAGTGGCATCTCCCACAGGTGTGGCGGACACGCCAGTGCAGCGTAAGTGAAGAGGGGAAGCCAGCGTTGCTGTGCAGGAGACAAAGAAACATCACCCCAAGAACTGAGAGAGGAAAAGAGCTACCCCAAAGATGGCCAAGCAATGCTCTGTGTGCAAGAGCTCAAAAGCATCCCGCTAGGTCTTCTAAAAAAAGTATAGCAAAAGACCTGCTCTAGGTATCTCAGAAGTGAACAGGAGGATCACTACTGAGCGGCATACAAGACCCTGTACCAAATACATAAAAAACCCAGCAAAATGTTATGTCTAATCATTATTAATATGATCTATCAACCAAAAATAAGAACTTTAAGTAAATATGTGATGTACAAAGGTATTAATATTAATTCCACATATTTTGCCAGTAAGGAAGGAAGCACAAGGGCCGGCCAAATAGCTCAGGGGATTAAAGCACTGCGAGCAGGCGCAGGGGCCTGGTGTTCGATTCCCCGGCCTGCTGTGCCAGCCCCGCCCCCGGGGAGTGCTGTGACAGCCATTGAGATTGGGCATGGTGGTGGACGCCTGTAATCCCAGCTCTTGGGAGGCTGTAAACAGGCGGATCACTATGAGTTCAATATAGTAGTGACACCCTGAACATCCTGTAGATCCTTCCCTAAAATACAGGAAAAAAAAAAAAAAAAAGGAAGCACAAAGGAAAAAAAATCGGTAAAGAGCAGAGTGATAACAGGATTGCTTCAAGTAATTTGACCTTGGTAATCAGAAAATGCGAAGCCTGGCAACACTCTTGCAATACCACAAGTTGATTATAAGGACAATTAAAAACAGAAGGGAGGGCTGGGGAGAGAGCACGGGGTGTAAGCACCTGCCTGGCAAGCACAAGGACCCAGGTTTGATCCCCAGTACCGACTGCCATGCTAGCCCTGAAACTGGGTGTTGTGGCAACACCTATAATCTCAGTGCTGAGGAGGCTGAGACAGGAGGATCACTGAGTCCAAGGTGCGTAGTGAGGCCCTGTACAAAAAAAAAAAAAACAAACAAAAACAGGGAAGGGAACTATATTTTGAAATCAGTAGAGAAGATGTAGGGTACATAGTTAAAAGAAAAGTAAAGGAAAAAAGTAAAAAATAAATATCCGAAATAAGATAATACTCTTAAGTTACAATTATCATACTCCAATAATAGATATGAATAAGCATCCTTAAAGGAAAGATATTTCTTTCCTTCTATAAAAGAAATAACACTCATATTGGGTTGAGAAATAAGCCAGTAACATTTTGCTCGCAAAAGACAACTAAAAAATGAGAGTAATAATACAAGGGTAATTATGTCTGTGTGTGTATATTTTATTTTATTTATTTATCTTTTTTGTGGTACTGGGAATCAAACTCAGGACCTTGCGCTTGCCAGATAGGTACCTATGCCACTGAGCTGTATCCCCAGCCCCACAAAGAAATATTAATTGATAATATTAGAGGTTATTCTGTCCTTTCTTATGCTCACAAAACATGTATTTAACAAGACCACCACAAGAACCTAAATAAAGCCCAAGAACAAGTTATAGAAGAAGAAAAATCCATTAGAAGCATCAGAAATCTAAATCAAGTACCTTGCTCTGGGAACTTTAGAGGAATTTCCCTACATAAGCTTTTGGTCATAGGGGGAATGGAAGAGTACAGTCACCAACAAGTAAAACATAGCAAATATCAACAAAACAAACAGTACACAACAGATCTTAGGTGAGATAAGCAAAGCTATAATCAGAAACAAAATGAACAGATAAAAGCCTGGTTGTTGTATACCTTGGGCTTAGAGCTACTCTTGCTGGTATTTAAATATTACGTAAACACATAAATTACATGCGTATGAACTCAAAGAGAGAAGGTTCTCTAAAATATCAAGACTAGTTATCTCTGGGTTATGGAATTTCCATTTTCTTGCAAATTTTCTAAAGTCTCCATGAGCACAGAGTACTTTTTAAATCAGAATAAAATTAAAGAATGCACAGCAAAACATAATTTATGGCCATAAGAGGTTAAGAAAACAAAACAAAACAAAATATCATCTTGCCAGAACAACAGAGGCGATTAAAATTCTTTGCTTTGCTTTGACTTGCAGGCTTTAACTTCAAATGTGTATTATCAGCCTGTTGTTATCATGTTTCAAGTTTCAGGTCTGTTCTCTGGCCTTGTGCCTGGAGATCAGGCCCGGTGTATATGGGGGTCAAACATCATTTCTTCCCCTTTTAGGAAAAAAAAAATCAAGTTTTTAGACAGGTGGGCAACTATGGACAGTTACTGTGGCACTGCTACTGGTTCAGACCTGATGTTAACCTCACATAACATCACAGGACAGAATGCATTGGGAAAAAAAATAGAAGGGCTAAAGAGAATTTTCTTTTTCTGTATGTTGTTTTGGCTTCTTATTGGGGAAAAAAAAAGTTACTTTTAAAAAATACTTAAAAAACACTTTAATTCCAAGTAACCCTGACATCAATTCAAATTCACATGGAAAAAACAAAAACAAAAACAAGAACAGAAAAAGAAAATGCCATTAAAAGAATGAACATGCAAAAGAAAGAAAGAAAGAAAGAAAAGAAACACAAAAAACTAAGGGGGCTGGGGAGATGGCTCATTAGGATAAGCGCTTGACTGATAAACACAAGGATCTGAGTTCAATCCCCGGTTCCGCCAAAAACAAAAGAAACACAAAGAATGAACATGCAGAGACTGGCGGTGTGACAGAGCACTTGCCTAGCATGCATGAGGGAGGCCCTCGGTTCAACCCCCAGCGCAGGGGAAAAAATTAACATGCCACAGCAGGAAACAGAACAGAGGAACAAAAAGTAAACTGGCAAACATAAATCCAACTATACAATAGTAAAACTAGATGCAATAAAATTAAAACCAACTCAGGCCAGGGAGATAGCTGGGTGGTCTAAGCACCTGCCTGGCAAGTGCAAGCACCGGGGTTCGATCCCTGGTACTACACGCTGTGCTGGCCCAGGAACACTAGGCATGCTGAGCGGGCCACCGGCACGCCTGCAATCCCAGTGCTGGGAAGGCTGACAGGAGGATCACCATGAGTCTGAGCTATGTAGTGAGACCCTGTACCAAATAACTAACTAAAGCCAATTTAAAGTTACAAATTTTAGAATTAAAAAGACAGGGGACAGCATTAGGCAAGTAGGAAAGCTGGAGTAACTACACTAATACCAGAGGAAGTAGATTTAAAAGCTAAAAAGTCACTAGAGCTAAAAAAAGGTCACTTTATAATAGCAAAAGGGTCATTCCTTTCAGGAGATACAATTATAAATGTGAGCTCATCTACTAGAACCCTGAAATACATAAAGCAAAAACTGACAGCTTTGATGCGAGAAATCTGTACTTAAGCCACAATAGTTGGATATTTCATTATCTAACTTTCAATAACGGATAGAACCATTAGGAGATCAAGTGGGAAACAAAAGCCTTGAATGACATTATAAAGCAACTACACCTAACATTCCTAGAAGCTGTTACTCAACACAGTGAATAGTGTCCAACTGTAGACTCTTCAGGCACATACACGCTTTCCAATACATCTGGAAATCTCTGGGATAGACCATATATGTGCCGGACCATAAAACAAACGTCAATACATTTAAAGGGAATGAATTCATATAAAATATGTATTAGGATTTAGACTCAAAATGTCCCTGAAAGGTTTCATATATTCAGAGATGGGGCTTTGGGAAGCTGTTGGGATTGTGGGGGTGCTACATCCATCACTCATCATAGCTCAATATCTGTTAGGAGGTAAGGCCTGGTCACAGGAGGTGGCCACTGGAGACCCTGCCCGGATGAGTGTCTTCTCTTCCAACCTTCTCCCTCCTTTTTCTCTGCTTCTTGGCTCCCACAGGTTGAGCAGAGTTCCTACCAATCCCTTTCACCGTGCCATTTTGGCCTTGGCAACAGCCCATTATGGATTGAACCCTCTGAAACCACTGGCCAAAATAAATCCCTCCCCCTTTACATTTGGGTACCAGAAATTTTGTCCCAGCAACAGGCGATGACTAACACAATATTCTCTTCAACAACAATGGAATTAACTTAGATATTTTAAAAATTCATAAACACCTAGGGGCTGGGGAGATAGCTCAGCCATCTAAGCACCTGCCTGGCAAGTGCAAGGCCTGGGGTTTGATGCCTGGCACCACATGCCCGTGCAGGTACTGGAACCCCGGGTGTACTATGCAGGCTCCAAAACTGGGCATGGTGGTGTATACCTATAATCCTAGCACTGTGGAAGCTTAGACAGGAAGATCACTATGAGTCTGAGCTGCATAGCAAGATCCTGTATCAAATAAAGAAAGAAAAGATTAAAAAAATAAATAAACATCTCAAAACTGTTCAATAGCTAATAGGAAAAAAGGAATCACAAAATAATGTAGAAAATACATTAAGATACATTAAAAGACACTTAACAAAACATAGGGCATGCAGCCAAAGGAATGTCTCCCTAAGGAGAATATATAGCTATAAATGTATATATTAAAAATAAAAAAGACCTCAGCCAGGCATAGTGCCATATACCTGTAACCTGAGCACTTGGGAAACTCAGGGAAGAGGATCACAAGTTTGAAGCCAGCCTGGACTCATAATCTAAGCTTCCGCTATAAAATACTGGAAAAAGAACAACTTAACTCCATAGCGAGCTGGAAAAGGGAAATAATAAAGAGTACAGTAGAAATTAATGAACTAGAGAACAAAAAGTCAGCAAGATGAAAAGTTCATTGTTTGAAAAGATCAACAAAATTGACAAAACTTTAGCCAAGCTGTCCAAGCAAAACAGAAGGCTGCGGTTAAGAATACCAGAAGCACTGCTTTGTTGAACTATTTCTCTGGTCTTCCCTTTGCTTCAGTGAGAAAGCAATCAAGGAATTTCCACATAGCTTTCAACAGAAGACTAAAAACAATTCTTCAAAGTCTGTGATGTGGCTGCCTACTCTTGATATAGCAAAGCAATGGCTTCCTCTGCACCTTCTCAGCTGTTTTAGATAACAGCCATCTATGCATCTGCTCGAGCAACAGCACTGCCATGTTTTCATTTGCTCTGCACTTCAAGGCAGATACACAACTGGAAAACAGCTCATGTTTGGTATCATGGTGAAGTGGTCCTATTCCTCTAGGGAAGGGTTTTCCAGACCCTCCTGAAAGACTGGAGGAAAACACCAGAGCTACAAAGGTATCCAGAGGATGAGGTGTTGATTGGACAGTGAAGCCTCCTTGTCCCTTCAGGACAGACCCAGGCCACTGGGGGTCCATGGCCAGCTCTGTGAGCCTGAGGCACCCCTTACCGTGTGATGCTCTGGCTGATTCATTGATGAGACGGGATCTCCCAGTTGCCACCACCTGTACCTAAGAAGAGCAGGTCCCGTGGTGTGTGTGTCCATCGTTACCCAACTTCTTCCCTCTCTCCCTCCAGTGTGTTCGCGAGATTTATTTCTCAGAAACTCACCGCACTGGCTCTCTCAGTCCTACAGCTGGACCTCAGAAGGGCTTCCCAAATGGAGTGGCCAAATCCATTCTTGCCCTTCCGGCTCCCTTCCCCTGAGTGTAAATCTGCTTTGGTGCTTCCGGATACAACGTCCCTGATGTCCAAACGTAAGTTCTGTTTTTCTGTTCTAGGTGCCCAATTCACCCTCCTCTCCTAGGGATTTTGTGCTTCCTATACCCAGGCCAACGGACTGCCTCAAGAGCCCGTGCACTTCCAGGAGCTGTTGCTGCACTTCCGGGAGCTTTTGCACTTCCGGGGCTGTGGCACTTCCGGGACTGAGAAAACCGGAAGTCAAGCAGACTCCCATCCTCACCAACCACACGCCTCTCAACCTTGCCCGACACTTTCCCTGACTTCACAGACTAAACCGGGTCTCCCTGTCAGATACTGTCACTAGTGCCTAGCGCTCTGCTTCATGACAAAAGGTCAAGGTGAGGCCAGGAAGGGCAAGCGCGGAGGGCCCATGGCATTCATAGCTCAGTTATAACAGCCCCAAACCCATCGCCCATACATTGTTTGAAGCTACAGCAATCGCTTGATGCGGTTATCGGCTTAATGCTTTCTTGCTTTTGTACCTCAGCCAACTGATTCTTTAAATGTTCACTGTCCTAATGTCCCCTCCCCCTTAGGCAGTTTGCTAGGCTATGCTGCAAAATGCTTTCATTACATCTAGGCCAAATTTACATTACAATTTAAATCCATTTCCAGGAAATGGTTGTGCTTTACTACAAATCCAGAGAGCTAAGAACATCCTAGCGACCTTACAAAAAAATTCAAGTAAATCCTAAGCTACAGATTATGATTTTATAAAAGGAAAGAAGGGCACTAAGGAATAAATTCATGAGCCTATAGCACAGCAAGGGTGACTGTTGACTTCACACAAACTGTCTTCTTATTACTTTATTGCTAGTCCATGTTATGTTTTCAGACTGCAGAATCTAGCTACAACAACTATTCTTCTGTTGTGGGCAGTTAAGGTAGAAATACAGGCAGTGAGACAGGGATGGCCCCTCGAAGGAGCCAGTGAAGATGATGAGATACCTCAGAGACCTCAGGACAAAAGATGGAACAAATGTATCCACATAGCTCCCTAGGGATGGACATCTGGGATTGATGTTCTAAAAAGGTATCAATCACCTTGGAGAAGCCAGGAAGAGCCCCTAACCCAACTCCCTCCAGGGAAAGCTCCTTCCTGTTCTGTATTCAGCCCTGCTTGCTAGGTGCCTATTTGATCCCAATTTAATCAATTGTATTTGAGCAGTTATACTCATAATCTCATTGGTTGCCCATAGTTTTGTCCCATGTCATGCCCGCCTTGCAATTTTCCATGTTTCCCACTTTGGACCCACCTCCTGTCATGGATTTGCGCTATAAAAATCCCAAGAAAAGATGGGGTCCTCAGCAACCCTTTGGGGACCCTTCTGTCTGTCTCTTTCAGACAAAAGATTTCTTTCCCCCAATAAATGTATTCTGTTCTTAATCTCCATTGTTCCTAAAATTCATTCTTTAGTTTTAGACAACATGACTCCTACCAGATATCTAGAAGGCTGGGAGTTTCTTTCCCCTGTATCACTTCAACTACAACACCAATGGTCATTGCTTGCCAAATAAATTTATGATGGGCCTGAAGTTGCCTAAGAGCATTTCCCACAATCACTCATGAGTCTTCACTAATAACTCTAGTAGGTATGAGCAATAATGATCTCTCCCACTGTGCAGAGGGGGAAACTGAGATCTACAGGGGATTAAAAAAAAATGAAGATGATGTCAGACACGCTAAAACTTGGAAAGATATTTCCCCTGTCATTTTTTTCTTATATGGAATCTCCAAGAACATATACACTTTCAAAAGACTGCAAACACAACACAAAGGTGGCAGGCAGAAATCTAGAGAAATGTTGAGTCGAGGCAGTAAAGGAGAGCGGAGAGTGGCTGGCGGATTGGAGCAAGGCGTTGGTAGCTTGAGATGTAAAGTAGCATCTCATGCGTGAACATGCCATATTGCTTTTTCCAGAATCTTAACATCAAAGCAAAACCAAAGAAGAGAGAAAAATGAAAGGAAAATAAGGCTCTGACAGTATACTTAGAATGGAAAGAGGCCATGATCTAGAGTTAATAAAAAAAAAACAAGAAAGAGAGGCAGAAACACATTAGTTTTAGGAACAAATGTATCCAAGAGAACTATAAATAATTCTTTAAAATGATTATCCATCATGAAAGACTAGAGAATTGAGGGCTAGTCCAGCCAAGTTGAAGCCCCTAACTCTCTTACTTGTTAATGGAGACAGAGTAGGTAGGCATGAAACTGATTGAGAAATACCATATGAGCGCTCACTCAAAAGCCTGGGGGGCTGGGGGTGCAGCTCTGTGGTAGCATGCGCAAAGCCTTGGGTCCCAGTCCCAGAACAACTATTTACTTATTTATTTAGTACTGGGAATTGAACTCAGGACCTCACTCTCGCCAAGCAGGTGCTGTGCCACTGAGCTATGTCCCCAACCCCAGAACCACAATTTAAAACAAAAAGCAGGCATGGGGGTGCACACCTGTAATCCCAGCACTTGGGAGGCTGAGGCAGAAGGGTTACCATGAATTTGAGGCCAGTCTGTCCTATACAGTAAGTTCAAGGCCAGGCTGAACTGCATAGCAAGACCCTGTCTCAAAAAGAAAAAAGAAAAGAAAAAAGGGGCAAGGCTAAGTTTATCTTTTATTCCACAGATTTTCAAGTAAATAAGATATAAAAGGGTTGCAGAAAGAAGGGAGGATGGACACACAGGGCTGGGGAGGGATTGCACGCAGGACACAGGAGAGGACTTGCCCTTGTACATGAGGAGCTGGGCATCTTGGGCAGGAAGAGGGGCACAGAGACCATCTCCTCCTAGGCTTTCTCCACCCTCCTAGGTAACTGCGGGCGCGCACGGGAACGAACACTCAGCCTGCGAGATCAAACCACTTAACATTCCTTGCCACGGCCACAAAGTTGACATTCTCTAGGCAACTCTGCTTCCCTGCTGGAAGTCTGTTATTACACCATGAAGGAGTGCCAGGGACAAGACAGGAGACAGGTCACCAGGCACACAAAGCCAGAGTCCTATGCCCCACCCGATACCACCCTCACAACTCACTCCATAGCCACGCCCACCTCCAGCAGAAACACGGACAGTGGGGCTGCCCTGGGACCGCCAACTCCTTTACATTGGTGGTGGGGAGCTGCAATCTGAAATATATATATATATATATATATATATATA
>NDGN010223576.1:0-14912 GCA_002564285.1 Tympanoctomys barrerae
ACCCAATACTATTATGGACTACTGGACTATTTTGGAATATTTTTCTGAGTTCACACACCTATACTATTTAAATGGTAGAACTAAACAAAAAAAAAGGGGGGTATAGATGAATGTCCATTTTGTATCTGTGATTCAAAATGGTTAGGATACATATATAGCTACATTCTCTTAACTCAAGGAATAGAGAGGGATTTGTTCTAATAGTGTTGTAAATAGGATATAATTTCTGCATCTTGTACAACAAATAACCACTAGGAAGGAAGTATGCAATGTGTTAATCATTGGAACTGTCCTACCAATTTGATTTGAAACTGTCCAATTGCTATTTATTTCTCAATAAATTTATGGAAAAAAGAAAGTATACAAAGTGTTTACCCAGAAGAAAGTTTTTTATACCATAAGATGAGAATTTTGGAAAGTGGGATAAAGTAACTACATTAGTAGATACACAAGTTTTTCATCTTCTGACGTTCGTAATGGCTCCATTTGTGCAGTTAGAACTTAACGAATATGACTTCTGTTAAATAGTCTCTTTATAAATTTCTACCTCATCAATTCTAAGAGATTAGCAATCAGTGTATACAGAAAAATAAAACTGCTTAAATGACACTGTTTCAGCAAAAAAAATCTATCAAATTAATATGAAATTTTTTTAAAGTCTATAAATGAATTAATGAAATCTATATGGTTTGATGACATATAAATACTGCAAGAAAGTAAAAATACATCTTTTCTTCACAGAAATCTAAAAAACTGAAAACTACACAAAATGGTAGTTGGGAGAATGGGTTCCAATTTTTATTCTGAAATTACTGTATGTTTTGGCTTTAAGTGAGTTAAGTGAACTGTATGAAAATCAGCGTTGTTTTTCATTATGATAACCACAGTTGACACTATGTTCTTAACAGTGTGATGAACATTATATAAAGTATTTTACATAGTTTATTTACTTCTTATAACAATCCTATGGAGAAGGCAGATTTTCTTTGTCAAGATTGTACAACTAGCTATACTCATCTGCTAGAACCCCAAAGAAGCTCACAAGGTCCTTTGAAAGATTAGGGGGCCTAGTGGAAGAGTAGAAAAAAGGAAGACAGAAGTTACATAACTGGAGTAGTGAACCAGCTGAACTGAAATTAGCAGTAGGGTGGAAATTTAACTTTACTGCCATTTCTTCACTGGCTTTTTTGTCCTCAGATAAATAAAATATATGAACTGTTATCACTAATGCCAGCACACACTGGGAAATCATTAACAATTAGCTTTTCCACCTGTGTTCTTCGCTTTTGTCTGCTGCAACAGTTGGAATCCTGTTTCTTGACAGACAGCTACTAGGGCCAACAAGGTGGTTTTGGATTATTATGGAACAAGAAAATATGTTGAACTTCATGAAATGATCCTTGTTTAATAATGTGATTGGTGTCAGATTTTTTTTGTGTGTGTTGAAGTGAGAGGCATATACATTGTGTGTAATGTAATGCTCTCTACCCTCTTTTTTTCTTACTTTTTCCTTTGTGATGCTCTGTACATTGCTTTTAAATTTTTACTAGACAAAATATAGAGGTAGTGAAGTGGAAATTCTGTTTTTGCTACTATTATGGGACTGCTAGGTAGATAAACAAATTGAAGCAAGTATAAATTACTTACAGTTTGCAATTATCCCTTCTATCTCTCCAATCAGGACAATGGACATCCTCTATTTCATTAATTAATTCACCAGAATAGTGAGTTAATGTTAGTTTTGTTCTTTACCAATTGTGACTCAACAGTGAAAAACTATTAAACCTTACTGTTTTTTGATGATAAGTGTCAAGTTAGTTATTTTTCTACAATTCAAAATTTTCCTATTACAGGTAATTGTCTACAATATAAAATCTGATACTTTTTGGATACATAAAAAAGCAATTTGAAATTTTTTTGTTGAAAATCTAAGATAGTTCAGTGAATCACAGATGAATTAAAACACCATCTTTTTTAATTACTCGTGTGATATATATTGAAGATTTACAATTACATGTTTTTTACTTTGCTCTTTTAAAATTCTAATTTGAAATGAAACTGAAAGTTACATGTCCTTTTTTGTGTTACTACGTTATTTATTTATTATAAGAGGCTTTAAGTTTTCAAAGCAACATACTTCTGTGGCTGAGAAGCTGTGGCTACCAGGTAGAAAGAAGAAAAAAAATCATGAACATCCAACCAAAGCAGACTGAATCTTATTGCATATCTTCCCTGCCACTGAAGATTCAACTCCTCAAAGGCTGCTGGAATCTCCTAAGATTTTTTCTTCTTCATCTACCACTACATCCTTCTCCCTGGGAGATACCTCGGCATAGTTTGAACCAGCAACTCTGCCATTATGGTGCATGTTTAATACATTTTTTAGCTGATGAGACCATTTATAGTTATTAAAATACATCTTGGTATATTCCTAATAAATCTGTTCAATTTCATAATAATATTGTTTTGGTGTGTAAGTGTTCTGGAGGTTTAGTATGCATACCAAAAAATTTTCTTCTTAGGAATATCATTTGAAGAGTGGCATATATGATTGGTGAATCCAGCATTTGGAATTTTATTTGTACTAATATTAAAATATGTTCATTGTTATTTTTGAATGTCTTTTGAACCTGATGCCTATTTTGCCAAGAGAGGATTCAGTAGGTATGGTTATAAAGGCTACTGGATTGTTAATCCAGTTAAGTAATCAAGAAGATACTAGCAAAAATAGGATGTTGAACATTTATTAGTGACAGATTATGCTAGTGGTTTTTGTTATCCTCAAAATACTAAGCATTACTTAGCCAGTCTTGAAAGTGATGCCAAAGAGGGTAGGTGGAAGAGAAGAAAATGAAAGACTGTTGAGTTACTTATAATTGAATGCTGACTTCATTTCTAGGTCTTTCTCCCTTATTTTTTCTGGCTCTAGCCTTTTATTTCTGACTCCACCCTCGCCTTTTTGTTCTTTCAAACCCAGAACTACAGGAGAATATTATTCCAAGGGGAAACCAACACAATCACCATGATTCAGAGTGTAGTTACCAACTAAAGTTTATTCCTCCCTCTAACCCTTCAACCCCTTGCCTACATTTCAACAGGAATGAGTGGCACATTGAGTGGAATCAGTATCATGACATTGTTTAACATCAGATTTATTTCCTTTCTTCTAATTTGCTAAATATTATCTTTTTCAGTTTTTCATCCTATTCCATTTCCTTTACCATTCTCATATCTTCCTAATTGGTTATTTCTCCTCCCTTCTTTTTGTTGTATAGTTTTCTTTATTCTTTCCTATTCTGTTTCTTTTCTCAAAGTAAATGTATTTATCATATACTTCTTTACACCCAAAATACTGAAAAATGATAACTAGCATGGCACTGTTTCTGGTATATTCCTCATATAATTTCTGTAAACACAAGATGTTACTGGACTACAGAGATGATGTTAATATGGTGTTTATGTATTGTTTAATTAATGTTTCTTATAATACCATAAAATGGCGATATTAGAATTATTAGTAAGATTCTAAAACAGAATATGTAATTTTTTGTCTGGGAGGGAAAAATTGTGAGGAGGTATTTACTCATAATTATGGAGAACAATTCATCATTGGTTTCATTTACTCATTCTATTTCAGATTCATCTTACATAGTACATAGTGTATGAGATGATCATAGCTTTTTTTCCTTTTATTTTCCATTGGATATTTTGGCTTTGATGAAATTGCATGGAGACTTTTTAAGTTCCCCAGACTGACACAAATCATATTTTTTTCGCCTAACTTATCTAACATCTATTCTATTTTATAATTTTCTGTTAGCAAACTAAAACTCATTATCTTACTATATCCTGATATAAAAGAGATGATTATGTGATTCCCTTAATATTTTCTGTTAACCAATTAATTTTCTTTCAAGATTTGTGCATTTTGATTTCTTATTTATACCAGGAAAAGTATAATTGTTTTTTAAAGTGGTTTTCTAACTTATATGTGATGATTTTGTATGTATATAATCATTGATTTCCTGAAAGTCTTACCTAATCCAGGTTATTAAATTAAATATTTAGTTCACTTATAAATCAGTATCAATAACCTCAAATCTTTTCCCACTCTTTAAAAACAGTCAAGAATCTGCCTTTCACAATTACCTCATCCACTTTCTCTCTTTAATAAGGTTGGACAATTAGTAGATAGCATTGAACTATCTGTTAGAATTATTTTCAGGAAAAGAAAACACTATTGAAAATATATAATAGAAAATTAAGGAGAAAATGACATTAAACTTAGATTCTTTTTAGATTATTTAGCCTTGGGATTCAAGTATAAATTTCATTCACTAAATTAAAATTTTGATTAGCATAACAGCTGAAATGGCACATAATGTAAACTCAGTACTTTTACATTTTCTCTAACACTGTCTCTTTCTATATTTTATCACCTTTATACGGGGCAATAAAGGATTTTTTAATTGAGGCAAATGGCATATATAGAGAATTCGCTGTCCATTTAGAGCTGACATTGAGTTACCTTTTCTGTCTGAGTTGCAGGGATTTTGATGAAGGAATTTCTAAAAATAACTTCTATAGTACACGTGTATGCAGGCATTATGAAAGTTTCTACATTAAACCTTTTATTAATAAAGATTTGAAATGTGTATTTACTGTATACATATGCAGATAAGCATGCTTTCTTTTTGTATTTTGAATAAATATATATATGTATTATAATATGTACAAATATCTTAAAATAAGCATATTTTTGTTAAGTGTCCGCTGATAAGTGGAATTGTAAAGCTTATTAATATCACAATTTGCAAATTTTAATTATGTTACTTCATAAAAACTAAGGTTCAGGTTTCTTTTAATTACTTTCATTGTGTTCCTACATTAAATTTAAACATGAATCTTTCATAAGTATGGATGTTTTTTAAGTATTCTGTAAATGAGAGTTTCAAATTTTAAAACAAGGTTTTGTTTCATTTCTTAGCTTTGGTGAATTTTTCTTTTTTGTTTTAAATTATATATATTGCCCATAACTTTACAAAAAATACAAAGGAACTACAAGAAGGAATGGGTGAAAGTTAATAACTTCCAATATATACAGGAATAAAGTATTTTAAATTTTAACTCATAGAAATATGTTGATACAAATTTAGTTTCAAAACTCTGTTATTAGGGGCCAGGGAAATAGCTCAGTAGAATAAATGCTTGCCTTGCAAGCACAAGGGCCTCAGTTCAATCCCCAGTTCCGAAAAAAAAAAAAACACCTCTGTTATTGTAAATCCTTTGAAATATGCTGCTGCTCTTTTGTAAAATGAATTTCTGTAATATGAGCAGAATAAAAGGCCACAAATTCACTTTTCACTATGATGTCTTCTTCCTCTTTCTTCCCCAGAATTTTATGTCTTGAGAAATAAAATGACATCATGAGTGATGATGAAATGAAAATAAAATTGACTTTGTTTTAGTTTTCTATGGCATATATCTCTGAAAACCTTGTAGACTCCAAAGCAATTTTTTGGCCTTCAGACATCATAACATCACCAAATGTCATAGTGAATTGGGAGAAGAGAAAGACAGCTTTTTGTTCAGAACACTGACCTCTATCCATGGCCTTGGGATTAGTTTAGCACAGGAAGCGGAGACAGCAGCAATATAGATGGTGCATTATTATAAGTGGTAGATTATACACGACAGTGCAAGAATGGCACATGGAACATCAACCTTCAGCAAGAACCATGTGGGTGATCTGTAAAACTTTAAAAAATCTATGTATGTGATTACTGTGTTCTTCGTTCCACGAACTTACTCATTATCTTGATTATGGCTTACGAGATTACAGAGGAGAAAAAGTATCTGCTTGTGCTCCTCGAGTTGTCTCTTTCTCTTAAACTACTTTATACATCATTGGCAGGGAGAAATCATGTTCTCTGCTAATGCTTTCTCTGCAAATATTATGCACACCTACGTACATGCATACTCAATATATAGATGAATGAAAATCACATGAAAATATTAAGTGCTAAAACAAATACATTTAAGTTCAAATTGTGATCAACTCAACATGGTACAAGATTTGCAGTAAAATTAAGCCAAATAACAAATGCTTGTCTAAAAAAGATAGAGAATTTTTTTATCCTATTTCACTCGACCAGTGCCTTTAGAGTAAAGGAATATGTGAGATGAAGAGAGGCTTAGTGAAGGGGATTTCCCCTGATGAAAATATCCTTAATTTCCATATTCCTTCTTTTGAAACATTTGTTGCTATTATCCTATTGTAAGAGTATTTTTCTAATTATACTTGTAAAATATTAATGCTATGGTTTTATTTGAAATGGATAAACGTGAGGACTTTTGTGAATATGGAAATTACTTCTTTAAATTACTCTACATTAAGATTTGAACTCACTTATATGCCACGTTTAATGCTAACCTTCGCAGCACATGTCCTGAGAACTGAATGCATGCTTTTAGAATATACATCTGAACAAAAAGATCTTTTTGCTATCCAGTGAATTAATGACTGAAAGAGCAAAATTAAATATGCCAAAATGTACTAAAGTTTTATATTTTAAGAATTTTTTCATATTTTATGAAATGAATTTAAGTGAAAGTGAATCTTGTAGATTAATATTCAGCATTTAGTTCTAGGATCTTTTGAAGACAGCGCATGTCAGAATTCATTACTTCTGAAATGCTTATATTTGTGTAGGATTTCTCCTAAAAAGCTCCTTTTGCTAAAGTAGAATATAACCATTTTTGTAATGTGTTTATTGATATTTCAATAACTTTAATAATGCAAAGAAGCAGAACAGTACAATAAATCACTCAGCACCAAAATATTTGGCAAAAAAACCCAGAGTATTTTTTAACCATAATGGGATGACTTATGTATTCGTTCATGTTTCTTTGATACTTTTCCAAAGAGTGTAGGATATCTGGGTATAGCATGATGCATATCACCAAACATATAGGTATGTCGCAAGCCACTTGGACATTTCCTTTGTGAACAGGTATTAATTTATACACTACAACTGCAGAGTAAGAGCTTGTATACATACAGGAGCTTGTGTAAACATTGATAATGAATCTATTTGTTTCTTGTGGTGGATAATAACTTTAAAACTTTAAGAAATTCCCTATTTTTCTACCAGGGAACCTAAAGTTGCTGTTGTGTAACTCCAAACATAGCCATGTAAAAAGGTAAAGGTCTAGGTTGATGGATTTGAATTCTTATCTTTGTATTTACTTGTAACTTTGGCTACTTGGGATCAGAGACTAGAGATATGTTTTCATAATATCAAACAAATAATTTACTAGGTATTGGTGGGAAAAAAGACAAGCCAAGCAAGTTGTAAAGGGGTAAGAGGCAGCCTCTTCCCTCTGTGTGTCCAGAGGAAAGGGAACCTCTTATCTCTTCTCCATCTAATCTAAAGCTTCTTGTGCACCTAACTAAGGCAACCAGTTATCCAGGATCCACCCACTTCTGTTGTCCTTCCTCCAGGAAAACATGCTGTCTTCTTCCACCTGATTAAATGCTCCATCCACAAAAATGTAAAACCTCTGGCCTTTTAACAATTGTGATAGTTTAGTAAACTTGGGAAAATTTATCATATATATGTAATGTATATTGGGGGATTACAATATATATAAATTGCTAAGGGATCATTTTAATCATTGCTTGAAGACACTGACTTTTGCTACTTTGTCTACTGAGAAAATATGATACTATGATTCAGCATGTGAAAAAATCATTCATAATAACTCATGTTATTTGGAAAATGCATATAGTGGTTTTTAAAAGGTTTGTTATAGCTTGTGAAATTCCATGTAAATGTGCTACTCTGTTAAAGTACTGGTAAAGGGAAACATATATTTGCAACCACTGCCAAATTCTTTATAAAAATTGTCTTCTTTAAAGGTATTTATATAGTATGGAAGGTAAAGGTAGAATCCTTTTAGGACAAATAGAGACTATCCACTATACTGTTCTTGTCATAATCACATTACAATGTCTTTAGTTTGAGAGTATTCAACACAGAGATACTAATCTTTTTCATATGTCCATTTATGAGGAAACAATGTATTGGTGATTTGTTGATAAATAATATATCATAGCTTCAGCATGAAGCATATTAATTATGTTTCATGGTAGGTCATTTAACCTTTTATGTACCAAATTTGAAGTATATTACATTCAGAGAAAATTGTAATACTGCATCTAGTTTTTTACACAAAAACTAATCTTTTGGTATTTAAAAGGCACTTTAGTCTGTTTGTAACATTTAGTTCTCATGTGCCATATTATCTCACTAAGCAGGTCATGAGTATATTCTGAATACATTTTGTAAGGCATTTATGCATTGGAAGGTCTATAGCAAAACAATACTCAGTTTTTTCCCCATCAAACCAGTTTTGTTACCATAGGTAGACAGGAGAGAGTGGGGGGAAATGCTTAGCCATGGACAGCAAAAACCACTCAAGAGATACATAGTGTTGTGAGATTAACATGAATAAAATATTATTGTAGTTGTAATAAATGGCTGAGCTTCTATGGATATGTAAGGTATTACAAGTGAAAGAAAAAAATTCAACCAGGAGAAAGAGATAATAGCAGAGAAAAACAATGTTTGAGGGGAACATATCAACACTCAAATAACCTTTACCCAATTTAAAAACAATTTTTAATGGTCTGACCTCTGTTTCTTCCTCCAACTTGATTCCTTTGTCCTGTCTTACACACATGCACAACTACTGAAAATTGTTCATACTGCTATTTGTCTCGCACCTTTCTTTTCCCCTTCCACTTCCACATCTTCAGTTGTCCAAATCCTAAGGAATTCATCTTAGACTTATTGGAAAACTTCCTGAACCCTCAAGGATGGGATGGGTTACGTGACCTTTTGGGGGTCCCCATTGCACCTTGTATTCACTCTATAGATGCACTTCTGTCCTTGTTTTCTAAAGGCTTATTCACATGCTCATCTCTCCCCCTGCTCACTATGTTTCTAACTGAGGCACAGATCATGCGCCATTCACCATGGTACCATATAAGACACACGGTAAATACTTACTGATTTCTTGTGTCCAGTCTTAGAAACATATTACACACCTCCAATGCTTTATACATAGCTAGTCACTGCCTTTTGCTATTGGAAAGTTATTTAAGGGTTTTGAAAGTAAGAAGAATTTTTGCACATAGCAGTATTTTGGAACTTCAGAAGACCAGAAGCAGAAAGCTGCATTAAAATTCTGTTTAGGAATTAGATACCCCAGGTAGAACTAGAAGTGTTAATTAGTAAGACTTATTCCTTAGGACATATACATGGCTTGAAAGGTGAGGAAGTCATAAGTGACTCCAAACTTCAAACATAAGATGACGATGTGGAATTTTGTCCTTGTGAATGAAAGCAAGGAGATAAGGAGTTTGATTTTTAAAATGCTAGTTAATTCCAGGTGTAGTGGGGTGGTGGTGCACACTTGTAATTGCAGTTTCTTGGGAGGCTGAGGCAGGAGGATCACAATTGGAGGCTATGCTAAGCAACTTACGGGGACATTTCAATATTTTAAAATGGAAAGGACTTGAAATGTCCCTCAATCAGAGGGCATTTATCTTTCATGCTTCAAGCCCTGAGTTTAATTGCTAGTATCACAGAAATGTCTCTTTCATATGAGCTGCCAGTGGATATGTGAATGAGAATACTATGCTGTAGGATTTCTATTTGCAGGTAAATTGTGACTGCCACGCAGTGTCTTTGTGAGCTTAGTCAGGAAAGTAGTCACTTTCTGATGCACTTTCTTCAAGTGCAAATTTGGTTTAATAATTTGTCTCATTGGATATTCTAACAATGAAAGTGTAGATTGACTTTAATATAAGTAGTCCAGCATAGTGAATTGTTGATGCTTGATTACCATTATGTTAGCATCAGTGAACTAAACAGTTGGGAATATATGACCACAATTGTTGCTAGGAAGTAGAGATGGTTTGATTTTGTCATCATATGCAGGAAATTGTGAAGTCTTGAAAGAAAAAAGATTATTGTAAAATGACAACATAAAATATGACAAATGTGGCTAACACTTAGCCTAGAGTGGTGATGGCGAGCCTATGGCAATGTGTGCTGCAGCAGGCTGTTCTCATTGAAAACTCTGAAAGGTTCATCACCATTGGCCCAGAGGAAACATCTACATTTACTGTTCATGAGGAAGAAGAGATGATACAGGACACATAGGCAGGGATGTAGCTGCTCCACATTCTTTTACTCAGGCTAATCTGTTACTATCTGTTTGCTTGTGCTTACCCACTCTGTATGCTAGAGTTGCAGTATGTTGTTGAGTTTGGAAGTTATCTAACCATTTGTCCTGGAAAAATATCCAATTTTTTTTGATATCTGGATTAAAATGTTTATTTTCACAACATTATATCTCTATAAATTTTGTGCCTTATTTGGTTCTTTCCCATAGGAGGATAATTATAATCTTATGTTAGTAGCCCAATATCTCCTTCTACTTTCCCTCAAAGGTCCTCAGGGCCAGCAAGATAGCTAAGTGGACTAAGCACCTACTTTGGCAAGCTCAGGGACCAGGGTTCAATCTTCAGTCCTGCATGCCACACCAGCCCTGCCCCCAGGGTGGTCTGAGGCAGCAACCAAGTCTGGGTCTGGTTGAGCATGCCTATAATCCCAATGCTGGAGAAGCTGAAAATAGGAGTATCATTAGAAGTCTGAGCTGTGTAGTGAGATCCTGTACCAAATACATAAATAGAAAAAATAGCTCCTCCTCTCTCCTACTACATAATGGAAAGATTACAATAATTTTTTGTAGTAACTGCTAAACTTTACATGATTTCTAATTCAAGTATATCATACTTAATATTTTAAAACTAAACCCAGAAATTTAAATGAGAAAGTAGGAAAATTAATATTGAAAGCTGTTATATCTTAACACTTGATATATTTTAACTTGTGTGAAGTATTCCATGTAGCTCCTGGCATGGGGGCTTCCAGCCCTCTTGATGTTGCAGCATACACTACATAGCCCTCTTATTTTATCACCACTTACTCGTGTTCCCCCACACTCTTTTCATCTATAAGAGTATAAATGACAAAGTGCGATGAATTAACTTTAAGAATTCATTACACATCATTGTATGGCCGAAATTATGGTATTGTCACAGAACCAGAAGCAGGAATCATTTTTCTTGGAGCGCTAGAATACTGCATGCTATTTGCCAATAAAATGAAAACAACTATTAAGAATTACATTAAGTAGAGAATATAGACAATAATTTGGAAATGATCCAAATTAAATTCAAAAAAGGACAAGGAAACAAAGGACTATTCAAATAAGAAAACCATGAGGCCTGGTTATTGTTCATGTATCTACAGAACACAAGTAGGACAGGGGTAGCTAAAACCTACATATGTTACTAGGCTGTGAATTACTTGGCAGCCTTTATTACCATTTAGTAATTTCTTAGTGAAACTGATTTACTGTTTAAATGAAGTATCTATTGAAATCTATCTAATGAAAGTCAGAAGGTAATGTAGTTCTAAACTTATTGATAACATGCAATTAGTAAATTTCAATTCCTTTTTAGCTAACTATCTAAAACATGTACAGGGAGCCAGGAAAATAGCTCAGTGGAATAAGTGCTTGCCTGGCTAGCACAAGGTCCTGAGTTTGATTCCTGGCACCACCAAAAAAAATGTACAGAGAATATTTAATTTTCTCAAAACCACCTTTTAGTGTTTTAGATAGGGCTTTCTTCCTAAATCTGTTGCAGAAAATTCATATTTATTACACATGGGCCTGACTAGTTGATTCATAACATTTATGATATTCTAATTGAAATATCAATATTCATAAACTACACTCATGAAGTTTGTTTTCCTTGTTTATAAAAGCAACTCATGCTTATTGCCACTAGTTCAGAAAATGAAAGTGAAAGAACGTAATATATATTGTAGTCTGGGTCGTCCTCTACTCTAAGCATTATTAAGGGTGTTGTACAACATTTTAATTCTTCAGAGAGAGAGAGCAAGAGCGAGAGCAAGAGAGAGACAGCGAGCGAGCGAGAGAGAGAGAGAGAGAGAGAGAGGAGAGAGAGAGAGAGAGAGATCTTTGTTCCATACAGTTATTTTTATATCCCTGACTAGGGGACATTTACATAATGTATAACTTTTAGTTGTCTTAAAACTGTGACATACATTGCACAATTATTTTTGTGTTCATCTAGATATGTCTTTATGGCACAGGAAGTAGTATTTTGGAGTTAGAGATATTTACCACAGGAAAAAAATCCTATTTTAAAAATATTACTCCAAAAAGATGTCAAAAGTGCCAAAGAACGAGATGAATCAAATTGCACTATTTCACAGGAAATACCTTCAGACCTTAAAAACCTTTACTTAGTCACAACAATCATATTGGAGAATAAAGTGAAAAGAAATTGATGTGCAATTTACTGTTGAGACTAGATATGCTGGAAGAACTATGGCTTTTACTTTGGAATAGCTTTACAGTGTGTGCGTGTGTGTGTGTGTGTGTGTGTGTGTGTGTGTGTGTGCAGATATATGTGTGTATATATAGAGAGAGAAAGAAAAACAGGAAAAGTTTACTTCATTGATGCTTTCATCATTGCTTTAGTATAGTTAGAATTATTTCAATCAAGTAATAAAATAGCCATCATTAAATTGTTAATAAACTCTGAATAAACAACACTTATTTTGCACGACTAGAGATTGATCCCCAGGCCTTTGCACCTTCCCAACCTTTTTTATTGTTTATCTTGAGTCACCGTCTTGTTGGGTCCCTAAGCTGCCCATGCTTGGCTCTGTCTTCTGATACTCTTGGCTTAGCCTCCCATGGTTGTGTGTTTAGAGGTGTGCGCCACCATGCCCAGTGCAACAACAAACTCCCTCTGCTTAACTGAAAATTTGCTCTCATTTTTTTAATCATGCAAAATAAACACTTGGATTTGAACTTCTTTTACTTTGGCTTTTAGCTTGCAGAAATGATTGTAAGAACATGAGATTTAATATAATGTACATTTAGGACACATTATTCACTTGCACTATATAGGGAACATTTGACCAGCTCCATTACAATAGGTGGCCTTATTAACTACTTTAAAAAAAAACTAGCACCTTCTTATTAAGATTAACCAGGTATTATAATGATGATATTAATTCATATTCCAAATCTCCAAGGTGTGCAGCATCAGAAAATCTTGCTGCTCTTTTCTCCTGACTCCTCTTCATCATCACACACTTCAGCTGTAGTCGAGGTTATAAAATGTTTAATAATTATCCCAAAATATGTATGCTGCTGTACTACAGTAACTGCATTGCA
This sequence comes from Tympanoctomys barrerae, assembly GCA_002564285.1. Lineage (NCBI taxonomy): Eukaryota > Metazoa > Chordata > Mammalia > Rodentia > Octodontidae > Tympanoctomys > Tympanoctomys barrerae. The sequence continues at coordinate 13,354 of NDGN010223576.1, forward strand.
GCTTACTTCTTGTTAGTCTCTAGAAGTGTTATTAGCTTCTTTTGAAGGAAGTTTATTCTCTCCATCTTGAGTATTGTTTCCCAGGCAAAAACATGACAAACAGCATATAATAGGCATCCATTCTCTTAACATTTGGTTCTGCAGAATAAGCTAGGTCACTATTTAGACTACTTTCTTGGTCCTGTTTTCAGTCTGGGATAAATTTTGACCCACTGTACTTGCTTAAGACAATCAGGAATATTATAATCTATTGGAGTTGAGATAAAATGTTCTTCTACATTCTAAATGTTAAGCATATTTTTTAAAATACAATCATTGGAATAATAGGTACGTTAATGTGTTTCCTTAAAGCAGAATTCTAGAATTTCATCTACCTAATGCTGCATCACTAGTCCACTTAAAAAGAAAACTAACAAAAATTATACCATGTTCAAAAATTTTAAAAGATGATTAATCAGGTAATTTAACATGAGTAACCATTGAGTCATATTTCAAAACATTTCTCAAGAAATTAATTATACAATATATTTTGAGCTAATATTCAAATAGAATGGCTTCACCAAATTTATCACATTATATGTTTTAAGGGATAGAGTATATTTTTAATAGCTGTTGCCTTGCAATGGCATTACCTTGTCATTTTTTATTCTATCTTTCTAGCATGGAAAAGGTTTATCTTAGTGATCCTTTTATACTTGCATCAGAGTGTTGCCTTTGGTGTGTCAGTACCAGCAATTGGTAGTACAATGTGAGTGTAATTTAGCCACTTGTAACCATGTATCTCTCAAAGATGGTGATGAGAAAGCATGTGGTGTAGTGTATAGACTCAGAATATTGCCAAATCTTTATTTCCTGGCATGAGGATTTTTCCATTGTACTTGTGAACGGAGCTTGGACCTAGATCTGGCAGCCGAGCATCATCAGTGGTGATATAACCTCTTTATATTCTAAATTGCTCCAGTGGCAGGATATCATTTCATTCTCTGATTTAACGTGGTAAATGTCCATTATATTGTCTCTCTGATTACATGGACTCTTATGCAATGACATGGTTAATCAGTTCAAAGATAATTTCTTTCTTGAATATATCTCCTGAAATTGATAGGATGATACACAAATTATGTGATTTTTTTTTACTAATCTTATTATAAATGGGGAAAACATTAAATCTTTGAATACTGTACCTCAATTTTATTGTAATGATTTTGCTGGTTACCAGGTGGGGTGGCAGTTGAAAAATTTGGTGAATGCACTACGAGAGGACCCGAGTGGTGTTATCTTAACTTTGAAAAAGCGACCTCAGAGCATGCTTACCTCAGCACCAGCTTTACTGAAAAATATGAGATGGAAGCCCCTTGCTCTGCAGGTAATGAAGCTTAATCATAAGTCATACACCATCATTTTAGCCATAGATTATCTCAGTAATGCTTCTTTATTGTGCCTCATCTCAGCAGCATATGGATTAATCTTGTATGCTTTTGAAAATTTGTTTGTGAAATGATCTCTTCACAGCTTATCCTAGTAGACTTAATTGTGATGAATCTGAGAGTAAAACCCAA
>NDGN010223718.1:0-16612 GCA_002564285.1 Tympanoctomys barrerae
TAGGTCTGTGAGACCCATCCACACGCCTAGGTCTGTGAGACCCATCCACACGCCTAGGTCTGTAAGATCTGACCTCTGCAGCCCTACCAAACAATCAAGACCCCACAGGGATCTAATTAACTTTTCACCAATTACCAAGTTTGGCTTTAAAATAAGTTCCAGTGTTCTTCAATGCAGCAGAGTGACTATTGTAAGGGAGCCTGTGAGGGGTGAAATTACACAGGCTCCCTGAGGCGCGAGTGTTCCTACAAGTTTAGATCAGTGAGGCATGCTGTGTCTGGCTGTTGCTGTCCTTCCCTTTCCCCCACAAAACTGCCTGCCCTTGAGATAGCTCCTCAACCAAAATGTTTTACGTCTGCTTTGTGTCTTACACTGATATGCTTTAAAAAAAAAAGAGCCAGAGAGCTCTTGGCTGAGTGCTGCTCCTGGGGGTCTCCCCACTGCGGGGAGCGCTCTGCGGACGCCCCTCTGGCCCTCGCTGCGTGCACACCATTCTCGCGTCTGAGCAGTCCTTCCACACGGCAGCTCTGTTGCTCTCCCGCGGTGTCCTGTGTGTGAAAGACGCAGACGTTGTGTGAGCACTCCCAACACAAGACCTGGGAAGTGTGTAGATGACGTAGTTTCGTTGACACGGCCATCATGGTTCCATGCTGTTTAGCATGCTGCACACCCCTACAGATGTAAAGTCAATAACCAGGTGTCAAATAAGAGTAAATATTGAAACTGAAGTTATAGAGAGATAAAATAATAAAACCCTTGATTTCAAAAATATTCTATTCCCAATGATTAATAATCATTCTCCGTTGAATAATTATTTGATCAATAATTATTCTCCAATAATATTGTGATTGAGGTAGGGTAGAAGAAATTGATACGTAAGAAGGAGACAAGGAAAGTTATAAACTTAAAATTACACTTTTAAATAAAATATTTAAATATTTTTCAGGAACTATCAAAGTTACCGATGGTCATAAAGTACAATGCGTGTCAGTCACGTTCCCATTGCTGGGACAAAATACTCAATCCCTGTAGCTTAAAGGAAGTGAGGATTATTTTGGCTCCCAGTTTCAGAGGGCGTAGACCACACAACTCTTGCATTCTGCATGCCTGAAAAGTTAGCACAACGCTGATAACACCAAGGTTTGCCACCAGCTTGAGCAGCAGGCCGGATGTCTTGGGCTACGGCTGCGCGAACCACTGAGTGCCTGGCTGGCCCGTGGCTGGCCTAACTCAGAAATTCACTTCCTTGGCAGTACTGGGTGAGCAGGGTGCCCTGAGGCCCTCTTCTCAAAGCGAAGCCTTTCAAAGGAGCCTGTCCTTTTACACCTTTAGCCTGCAAGTGGTGGTCTGTGGCCGCTTCCCAAGAGGCCTGCAAAGCCTCTTTGCTGTTGTCCTGCCTCCTATCGGGCTTCTGTATAATGCTCAGCATTTTAGAAAACACTCTGTTCTTTACTCCCACTTTGCAGCTATTTCTCATCAGCTATGCTTTCTGCTCTTGGTTCTTGTTGTAGGTCTGGCTAACAGTGGCCAGCAGCACTTATAATGGCAAAGGGGCTAAAATGTGCTCCTTCATACAAACCCAAACCTTTCACCCTAAGGGCACAACTCTCCTGTTGGAAACTCCTCCATACCCAGTTCCTTTCGACAGCGTTCTCAGTGTTCTAAATAAATTCTTCACTTTTCTATATTCTTGGTCTCTTGGTAAATTACCTGATCAGCTATGCCAGGTGACCCTTTGCATGCCAGCTTATGCATCAGTACCCACGTCAGAGTCCAACCATTAGGTTGCTTGAAATTCCATCCCCCAGATCAGTTCATCCACAGACTTCAATCTCAGTCTCCCACAAAGTCTTGGGACATTGACAAAATCTAGACAACATTTTTGCCATGATGAAACACACAATAGTCTCCACTAGAGTTACTAATAAAGTCCTTGTTCCTTTCTGCAACCTCACGAGCCTGGCCTTTACTGTCCTCACAACTATAATAATTCTTGTCTTGTGAGATCTAAAAAGAATTATCAATATTTGCTTACAGCATTGTAAGGCCCCTTTACCTTGCTTCTCCACAGCTTTCTAAACTCCTCCTGAGTGCCGGTTCTAAAGGTTCCTGAACGCTGAGTTCAAGAATAGTCACAGCAATGGTCCCACTCCTGGAACCACATTTTTGCATCAGTGACTCTGCCAGAGCTTGGGCAAAATACTCAAGTTAGGAGAGAATATTTGGCCATCCTTTCAGAGAGCTCAGTCCATGGTCAGCTAGCACCAAGCAGAAGCACATGTAAGGGCCTGGTCAGCACAGCTTGCATGTGTCTCTTGGATTACCACCCTTCTCCCCTCTACATATGTAAAATCCATGACTATGTGTCAAATAAATGTCAAAATTGAAATCTAAGTTATAGAGATAAAATAGTAAAACCTTTGGCTCAGGAATATATTCTGTTTCTAATGACTGTTAATAATTCTACTCAAATCACGGCAACCAAGAAGCAAAGACAGAAGGAAGGAGTCAGGACCAGGACCACACTCTTCGAGGTCCTGCCCTCCACGGCCTGTCTCACCTACCCTGGCCACAACTCTGAGTACATAGGGTGCTTAGAGGACTTCTAGGTCTAAGTCATAACTTGGTATCTTCTCACCTTTCAGGAAACTCCAAAAATTCCCTACAACTTAAAGACACAATGAGCCTGTGAATTTGGGCTGAGCTTTTCACCTCTACTTTGAGCTTGTGTGTTTTCTTCCCACAGATTTCCAGCCTTTAGGAAGCGTCACTGTAGAGTGAGCAGCATGTTTAAACTTCAAACACAAAGAAACTCTGCCTTTTCACCCAGCTTTTAACCTAACAAATGGGCAACATGAAGACGTCAGGATAAGCACCCTGAGTCAGCCTTCTTGAGGACACCCCTAAGGTCACAGACAAGCCTACAACTTGAGGCTACACCACGTACCTCGCTCTTGAAGGTCTGCACTCTCTTCTCTCTGAGTACATCCTTTTGAAGTCTGCTTAATCACCCTATCTATGCCCTTACTAATTTATTCTGCAGTCCTTTCTGTGATTTAAGTCTACGGCCCTACAACCTAACCCACAGATAAGGAGGTATCTTGGCTGCTGTCCCCATTGCTGAGACAATACACCCGGCACCAGAGCTGAAGCTGGGAAGGCTTGTTCTGCCCCAGTGTGCAGAAGGCTCGGTCCATAGTCAGCCAGCTCTGGAGCAGGGCGGCGTGGCAGACGGGCAGCACAGGCTAGAAGCAGGGCGCGCAGGAGGCTGCAGTGACAGCAGCAGCAGGGGATTCTTCCTCTCCCTTTATACGCCTTTCAGGCATCTGCTCCTTGCTCAGTGCTACCCACACCCATCCTGGATCACCCCAATCCCAGCATCACACCCTCGATCTGCCCAGCTCTGAAAAGCCCCACCTCTGAGTGCATGAGGGTTTGAGGGAACATCTACGTACATGCAGTGACAAGCCAGCCCCTCCCCTCATTAGGAACTTCCCTGAACCCCGTTTGGTGACATGATAAGAAAGCATGCACACTTGTGGCCACGTTTACACGTTCCCAATAATAAAGTGCTTTGAAATATAAAATTCCCACTCTCGCTCACCAGAATGCATGGACACACACAAGAGTGACCCTGAAATAAGGCACAAGTGTCCTCATCAACTGCCCCCACCATGTGCCCACATCCCCAACAGTCACCACCACACAGTCCTTCGTGAAGCTGACAGGGCTCGCTACAGCTTGAGACGCAGCTGCCTACAGTCAGGACCGAGCTGAGCTAAGTGGCTCAGTGCCGGCTGCCTTCAGGCAGCAACCTGGTGAATACAGGAGCACGAGGTCCCATCGAGGCCGGCTGAGCCCGCAGGGCCGCGATGCCTGCAGGCAGCGGGAGGATCACAAGGGGCCCTTGGAGTCCTCTGAGTGCCTGTGAAAAGTGCGTATGGCACTGCGCAGGCTTCCCCTTCACCGCCACTCCCCCCAGATTTGGGAATAAAGGAATGAATCCCTGGTGGCCTAGCAGTCAGGTCCCAGGCAGGGGCAAAGGTCCACGCCTGGGACTACCACAGGGACAGCTCTCTCTGAGACCCTTGCTCACGGGTGAGACCCTGGGGACTCACTTCAGCTCAGGGCAGTGAAGAGAAAGAGCATCAGCCGGGAAGAAGGCAGAGAGGTCATCCCTGCTTGACCTTGCGTGGTGGGCAGGACAGGAGGAAGGTGCTGAGGCAAGCGTGCCCCGTGTGGGTGAGGGGAGCGTGCTGCGTGGTCCCGAGTAGCCCCAGATTCCAAGCTAATAAATTTCAGGCCCGTACAGCCCGTGAGTGCACTGCAGAAGCAAACTCTGTGATCTTGGATCTTCTCAAGGTTCTCTTTGTCTGGGGCTGAAAGAATCCCACAAAGGATGCATCAAAGGAAATCAGTTTGTAGGCAAACCACCAACCACTTGAATGAGCAAGACGAGGAGAGCTAGGGCGACGCTGCAGGATTAGGGTTCGCAGGCACACGTGGCAGAAGCCGTGTTCATGGGACGTAAACATGCCGTGCTATTAATATAAGGCGATCACTAAAAGTATACTAGGATAAAGCTAGAAAAAAGTAGAAGTATAGAACAGATCGTCCAGTAAAACTGAAACTGCAATGAGAAAAGCTACGACAAATTTCAAATGACACAGAGAATGCTGGTAAGCCCTGCAGCAAAGGAGTGGCGCCAGGTGCCCCGCGGAACTCAGCCTGGGACATGGGACGTTGCGGGGGAGCAGGTGGTGCCAGGCCGGGCTGCCCTGAGTGCGGGGCATCCCGCTAGACGGCAGCAGCAGGGAGGAGCAGAGCAGAGGGGAGGAGGCCGGGGCGGCCGCTCTCAGGCTGAGAGGTGCCACGCAAACAGAGCTCCACAGCTGCCACGCTCAAGAGACCCCTTCTTGTGGCAAGCGACGTCTCACAGCAGTGACCACTGCCAAGGGCGAGAAGGTCAGAACGCAGCAAGGCAAGCCCTCACTGAGCTGCAGGGAGCTGTGCTTTGTGTGTTAATGTGACTTAGAAACACACAAATTAACAACAAAATACCCTGGGATTCTATTAGGAAGAAATCTCATTAAAGAGAATGGGGGGGTCGGGGAAGAGAGAGTTGTGAGGGAGAGCTCAGGGAGAATGGGACGGACGGGAGTGTGGGGTGCCAGGAGGAATAGGAGCAACAGGGGCTGGTGGCCTTCATAAAGTGACACATGCTGATGCCCGGTCATAACTGCCCAAACAGTAGGGATGAAACGAAGCTGAGCTGGAGTTCCAGACACCCAGCTGGGGAGGCGCCCTGCGCCCCTAACCCTAGCTCTGGAGGAGCCTGAGGCAGGAGGATCGTGAATTCAAGCCCAGCCCAGGCAAGACCTTGGGGGGCGTTGTATGGTTGTTGTTTCATTTTTGTTTGTTTTTTTGAGACAAGTTCTTGTTATGGCTTCTCAACATAGAAACCAGACCAGAATCCAAAATTAAAATTTAAATCTGAGCCTCCTTTTATTACCAGCCCGGGACCACTTGACCACACTCACGCAGGAGAGGTCGAACGGCCAGGAGCCTTAGGAGTAGAGAGGTTTTAAAGGTAGAAACCACGTCCTGTGTGGCAAACAGGTCTGTCATTTAACATGGAACGGCACCTTTAGGGACAGCGTGACCGTTACTCCGCATACACTTTTTCTGGGAGCGTTGTTTTCTGGGAACTCCCAGTCTATTGGTGGCTTATCGAGGGCACACCAGGCCTCCTTGTGGTCTACAAGGAAGCAGGGTCACAGAAAGTGGAGCAGAAAAAAAAAGAAAGAGAAATTTTTTAAAAATCTCTGACAAAACTAAACAAAAAAAGGGAATACAAATGTAGGACCTTTTTTATTTGTATATACAGAATAGGATAGATATACAGCTACTTTCTCTTAATTCAATGAGAAGAAAGAGTTGTTCTAATAGTGTTTGTGGACAGGATATCATGTCTGCAGCTTGTGCTATGAATAACCACTAAGAAGACAACAATATGCAATGTATTAATAATTGTAACTATCCTACTAATCGGTTCTGAAACTGTCTCATTGCTATTTGTTTCTCAATAAAATTAATTTAAGAAGACGGTTAAGCAGAGTAATTTTTTACATTTAGTTTTCACTAACTCATCACACTACATTACTCTTACATTAGCCCTTCACCGCTCTCGCTGCGCAGCTCAGGCTGGCCTTGTGCCCACTTGGTATCCCAGGCTGGTCTCGAATTCGCAGCGCTACTCCTGTCTCACCTTCTGAGTGCCCCGTCTTCTGGATTACAGGCGTGCACCCGCAAGTCCCGTTTCAGGTTTCTTACATGACAAGCCCGAACTACAAACAGAGCAAAATCAAAGACAGACAGTCGCCAGGAGGGAAAGGACCTCAGGCGGGCGGGGACTGAGGGGCGGGGGGTCGCGGCCGGAGGAGGCTCGGAGCGCCCACGGCGTCGTGCAGCCCAGCCCTCGCGGGGACTCAAGGACCCGCCTGGACCAGCGGAGGGCAGCGGGCCGGGGCGCCCTGCAGAGCGCGGCCGGCCTGGGAGGGGCGCGCAGGGAGTGGCGGGAGCGCTTCGGTGCACTCCGGTGTCAACGTGGACGCAGCGGGCGTGCTGCGCCGTGCAGCCAGCCTGGCTGGGCTTTCCTCATCTCAGGCAGTGAGACGCTCTCTACAGCGACAGTAAGCTACGAATCTAGTAGAAATTTTTAAAATAAATTAAATTCGATCATGATACCAAATAATATGTTAGTGAGAAGAAATTATCAGAACGTACTGAGGAAAAACCATGAAAATTCAAATAGGCATAAGTAGAGTACACCCCCAAACAAGTAAACTGAAACTGCTGCTGAGCACGACAAAGAAGACATAGCGAAAAAGAAATTCCAGGTCATTGTCATAGAAAATTCAATATCAAAAAGTGCCCGTTTTCTTTAAGATTTTTATAAATGTAATCCAACCCTCTCAAAATCCCCTTTTCCCTCCTGGCCCTCCTTCTAATCTTTCAGGGAAGATCTGATTGGAGGCTCTGTACAGGTGGGAAGAATTCTTCTAGGATTCAAGAGTAGGAAAAATTTGCTTAACAACGATTGAAATGCCATCATACACGCAAAGATTATTAAAATTTAATTTCAGAAAAATAATTTAGTATTTACTATTGTTTAAAAATAAGGCCTTGTTTTGTACTAGGTACTGTTTGATACTACATTTTTAAAAAAAACTTTTACCAAAACCCTACAAGACAGGTGGAGCATTGTCCACGTTTTCCAGAAGAAAGGGCTGGAGCGGAGGGTCAGTCAGTCTGCAGCCAGGGTGGCCCAGGCCCGTGCACAGGCACCACCTGTGGGACACCGGGACAGCTGGGGAGAAGGGATGGGGGTGTCCTCGCTCTAGGACGAAAATTGCAGCCTTTAGAAAAGGGAGCACAGTGAAAAATACTACTTCTCCGTCTTGCTTAACTAAAATAAAAATCCTGGACAAAAACCTGACTAGCAAATTTCTTACACAAAAGTTGAGGGCTGGGAAGATAGCTCAGCGTTCTAAGTACCTGACTGGCCTGCGCAAGGATCCCGGTTCGATCCCTGGGCCATCTAGCACACAGTGCGGCCAGCACTGCCGAGTGGCGCCGGCCTGTGATCCCAGCACTGGGGAGCTGAGACAGGAGGGCCGCCCCAGGCCTGAGCTGCGTCCTGAGCCCCTACGTCAATGTTTTTAAAGACAAAATCTGAGCCATGAAGGTAAAAGCGAGTTCCAGAACTCGCACCTGTGAGAGGTGGCTGCGGGGAGAATCAGACGGGGCGGGCCCAGCCGGCTCCGGGCTTGCCTGACCTCCGGGCCACCCGGCAGGCACAGCCCAGCGCGGGCCTGGGGAGCACGGCTCCGGGCCTGGGGAGCACGGCTCCAGGGTGGGCCCCCCCTGCACCGGCTCCAAGGGGCGAAGCAGTCCCAGGAGGTGAACGCGGACGAGAAAGGCCCTGAGGAGCTGGCGGCCCGCACAGGGAGAGGAGGGCGGCGCCGGCCTGCAACCACCCTCCCAAGCAGAGCCGGGCGCTGACGCAGAGGTCGGAGGAAAAGACCCGCCCGGACCACCGCGGGAACAGCTCCCGGCCTGCGGGGGTGACGCCCCGCCCAGCCGCAGTGAGCCGGGTAGGAGTGTGCGGACGTCCGCGGTGTGTCCCGAACGCAGCCTGGGGCAGGCTGCCGGGGACAGCTGCCGAGGCTGGCGGAGGCAGGACCGGGACCAAGCCGCTGAAGCCCGGGCTGCAGGCTCGGGGCAGGTCAGCACACGGCCACGCTGTGCAGTCTCTTAGCCCCGACGCGTCCACACTTCTACAGTGGAACACAGTGAGGGGATGCGTTGCATAAGGCTTTCCTTTAAACAGCTCTCCAAGGGTGATGAATCGGCAGAAATTGTTCAGAAATAATAAACTCAAGCAAACATTCCGCCCTGATTTACCCCTCTGATCTCAGATTCAGCAAAGAGAAAGTCTTCCTCCAGCGTCCTCGTCTGACAGGAGTGGAAGCCAGGGAGCCCCTCCCCACCCAAGCAGAGTTCCCAGAATTATAGCAGGATGGAAGGAAGGGAGGGAGGGAGGAGGGAGGGAGGAAGGGAGAAGGGAGGAGGGAAGGAGAAGAGAGGCAGGGAGGAGGGAGGGAAAAGGGAAGAGGGAGGGAGGAGGGAGGAGGGAAGGAGAAGAGAGGGAAAAGGGAGGAGGGAGGGAGGAGGAAGGAAGGAAGGAAGAAGAGAGGGAGGGAGGAAAAAGGGAAGAGGGAGGGAGGAGGGGGAGGGAGAAGGGGAGGGAGGAGAGAGGGAAGAGAGAGGGAAGGGGAAGGAGGAGGGGGTGGCAGGCAGGCAAGAACCCAAAGGAAATATGGAAAATCTACCAGAAAGACATTTCTTTGCGAAAAACAAAACCAGCAGTGCAAACATTATTTATTCAGGAAAGTACACACATCAAAATAAGTCTCTTCCAAACAAGAATTAAAATTTAAAATGTGAAGAATAAAAGTTTTTTAAGATAAAAAACAAGATAGCAAAGGCCAGGAAACAGAAGAGAAACCAAACATTCCAGAAAATAAATATTGAAACAAGTAATTGAAGAATAAACTTTTTAAATACCATAGAAAGAGGCTTGAGAAAAATATCTGCTATGAAGTGTAAAAGAATCATAAAATATTGCAAGATTAAAGATGAAATGACACTTCTAGAAGACAAATGATCTTTTTAAAATCCAATTGTATCTATATAAAAGCTAAAAAGAAAAATGGAAGAGAAAATCTATTTTCACATGCAATAAAACACATTTAAAAAAAAAAAAACAAGAAAGCCTTGAATCTGTATGAAGAACACACATTTGCAGGAAACAACGATGCAGAACCGTCTTCCTTTAGACAGCGCCTGGCAACAGTGTAGCCAGCATCTAGCTCCCCCAGAGCCTCAGCGGCCCTTAGATGGGGTTCTGGAAGTGGCTGGACCGAGGGTGCGTGAAGATGGCTCAGGGGTGCTGGCGACTAACGCGGGTCAGCATGGCGCTGGGTGTGGCCAGGTGGACTTATGACAGACAGGAGCCTCCCCCTGGCCCGGGTGGCACCGAGCAATCCTGCTGCAGCCTCCATGGAAAATACAGGGAAGGAGGGCTGCAGGTGCTTCCCGCCTGCTGCCTGCCTGCCTGCCTGCCGCCGCGTCCTTCCCCGGAGCCAGGAGCCAGCTTACTCTGGGCTGAAGTCCCTACACACTGAGATAAAGTGAAGCTTCCTCCTGAACTTGCAATGTCAGGTATTTTGTTCCAGCAACAAGAAAGTAACTAAAATAAACTTAAACTCTAAAGACCAAGGAACTCCATCTTGAGGGACTATGGCTCCCTCTAGTCCCTGGGTTTGCATTTCAAAAGATTCATAAAGGAAAATTATATGTTTATTTCACATTAGGAAATCACTTTCCAATCTCTAACATCTGTAAAAGTCAGAGCATGCGGACAGGCAATATTATTTAATATTAAATTCTTTCATCGTATCCTATTATGTTACTGGATCGTATCCTGAATTGTAATATTTAATCTCATCGCAGGTGAAACTGTTGAACACATTTTTCCACTTGGTGTGACTATGTGTAGGCACAATGGGGGACAGTGAAGGCAGGGCGGTGTCCCCGCAGCTGCAGCCAGCCACGGCAGCGGCTCCCCCACCTTCCCAGTCAGATCAGCCCAGGACCAGGTCCCCGGAGCTGGGCTCTCTGGAAAATGATGTCCCTCTCCCGTACCAAGGCCCTGGCCCCTCAGGCCCCTGTAGTTCTTTGCTTTCCAGTTCTTACTCAAAAGCTACTGCAAGTCTTCGGCTAAACTATGTCATGTTTTGTACATCTATCCTGTATATAATTTATGCACCATTTATGCAAGCTATCGAGCATGGCTGACACTTCTCTCCTGCAGAAGGTGTTTGTCGGTGATTTTTTTTTTCATAATCTTCAGGCATTTTCCTTGAGCGTCCCAGAAAAGGCAAGGCCCAGACACCACACAGCCCAGAAGCTCCCGCCGCAGCTTCTGAGCAGGAATTACAAGTGCCTGCTTAACGGCCTGATACTGCTTAACTCTGAGCATAATGTGCTTGCCACAAAAAGTAGAAAATGGTACTTCAGAAAATCTCAGTATCAAACTAGAAAGCGCTACACGTGCAAAAGGTACCTCACACTCCGTCACCGACAGCAAGACTGCATACCTGTAATAGTGCTTATTGATACAAGAAACACCACCAAGCCAAGAAAAACTGAAGTACATGATGGCTCGAGGCATGTGTATTGTTTTCAGCTCACTTTAGCCAACACAGAGAAACATGAGTGTGACACCTCACGTTTGATGCCGGAGACTTTGCAAAAGATGTGAACCAGGGGCGCTCATCTCGTCAAGCAGTTGCTATTTCTTCAGGGTGAAACCACTGAAATTCTTTTCTGGCTTTGGCATAGACAGCGTGTTTCCGTGGTCCATGCTCACCCCAGAGTGTTCCTGTCCACCAGTGCGGACCCCCAGGGTGCAGCCTCCCCACCCCCGCCCGGCTCCCAGCTCCCCCACCTCGGGCCGTCCTCTCTCCCCTCCCAGCGCACCTCGCCCTCCACAGCGCAAAGGACAGCTTGAAGCCCGCCTCTCTCCATGGAAAGTGGCCGCTGCGCAAAAGCACTGTCTTTGCAGGAATCTCACAGAACCCAGGCCTGTGCGAGAAGGTGTTCACACCAGCCAGAACGTAGTCCAGCGAAACTCAGAGTGGACGCCAAGGAGATGCGAGCTGCTCATGAAGGACATCCACACCCACCCTGAAGCACTGTCTTCTCATACAGTCATTTGCCTGAGGAATTAAAGTACAGCGTACATTTTAGATAGAGACTGGGTGCCCGCGAGCCACTCATGTTATGGTTTGGGGTCAGAACCACACATCTCTTTGTGACCGAAAAGCCCTGGGTGTGTGCCTGCCACTCTCGGTGCGCTACCGAGGACAGCCACGGCTGGGTCTCTGCCCGGGGTAACCCACATTTCCACCGCAGCAAGGGGCCCAGGGCTTGCGGGCTCTTGTTCCTGTTGGTGTCCAGCCTCCTTCCATCCGTTGCCACACTCTGGACACTGCCAACACCTTCCACAAGGGAGGCCGCCGTGTTGCAGGATGCGGCCACCTTCCACAAGTGAGACCACTGTGTGGCGGTGCGCAGCCTCCGTGCAGACACTGGCCGAGCCTGCATTCTCCCTCCTTCCACATGAGGCGAGCCACTGAGCACAACGCTAATGACTCAAGTCATTCCGGCCACCAATGCACGCAGCCCAGTGCCAAGCCACGTGACTGCAAGCAGCACTTCCGCACAGCCCCCACGCAGCCCCCATAGGGTGTGGGGTCCTTGGAAAAGGCTGCAGTGGGACACAGCACACTTCATCACACTCACAAGAGGGGAAGGAGGGGAGAGGACATGAAAGGGAAGGCTCCGACGCACCGAGGACAGAGGCGAGGCTGCCCTTCCATCCCTAGCTAACGTGCTGAGGTCAGAGCCAATCCTAAAACAGCAATATCTTTGAGCTATATGCATGGCCTCTCGTGCTTTGCAAAATTACACCCAGGAAAAATGAAAGGCCTAATGATTTATTTATCAAAAAGGTCAATTATTCTTTTGTGTGAGCTGAGTGTTGATAAGTACACGTGACCTGCAGCACCAGTTGCCCACGGGACTGCCCCTTGAGGTCTCCGAGGCACAGCGCCTGCTCCTACAGCACAGAGCGAGGCGAGGGCACTGTGGCCATGCCCCAAGGGGCAGGTCCAATGGCACTCTCTACACGGCCGAGTCAATTCAATGTGTACACCTCATACAGTCCTTCCCAGGCATGTGAATTAAAGATATGTGCTGGAAAATATTTGTGCTAACTATTCAGAGAGCCATCTTTTTAAATGAATATTTTATTTTAAAAACTAGTTATTTTACATATAATGTAAATTTTACATAAGCATTTTGTCATAACTTTTATTTATATTATTTATATAAATAAATAAAACAACTAAAACAGTCTGTATTTAATTTCTTAGTTCCTATTACAATATCATAAGTACTATTGCTATATTCTCATGTTGTCAGTATATAATAAATTTTCTATAAATTTATTCAAAGTGTAAAAGTAACCCAAGTTTTGAAAGCGCACACACAGTCTACTCATCATTTCTCCTGACTAGGGTATTCATATTTTCCTGAATGTTTCTTCCATCATATTTCAGTAGAATAGCCGAGCTGCCTCTGGTAATTATTTTTTAAACGATAAGGCATCCACTACCAATTAAGCAGAGCATCGCGCAGGTCGGTAACCCCAGCACAGGGAAGCTGAAGTAGGAAGAGCGTCAGGAATTCGAGGCCAGCGTGCGCTCCGAGTGAGTTCAAGACCAGCCCGAACGTAGAGCAAGACCCCGTCTCCAAAAGCAAAAGCAAGCTACAAATTAATTAGGCAAAATTTAGTGTTCATAAAATCATGTTAAGGAATCCTCACAAGCAACAGAAATTGATGATAGCTTTTTCTTTCCTGAAGCAAGCACTGTGGAAACCGAGTGAGAAGGCCTCGCCGGAGGCCCCGCCGAGGAGCAGGCCAGGCCGCGCTGCAGGCCTGCAGGCCGCGGTGGCCCTGTAGGGACGCCCGGCCCTCCTTGCGCGGCTGCCCCGCTGCTTCCCGCGCTCCTGCGAGGGGCCTGCCCGCTCGGCCAGCTCGGGACCAGCCTGGAGCCCGCATCCTGGGATCCGCCGGCGCGGTCCCGGCTGCTCGGAAGCGCTGAGAAGGCAGCCTGGCGGCGGGACCCCCAGGATCGCGGCGTGCAGCCCCAGAGCGCCCGCGGGACCCCGCGCTGCCTCCTCGCTGCACCGCGGCAGGCGCACGTGGGCGTCCGCGTCCGGCTTCCCGCGTTCCAGGCGTGCCTGCGTCGTTGGGTCTAAAGAAGCGCCGTCTTGTGCGCAGTTTCTCCTTGTGCGGCTGCCCCACTTCGTCTGTTTCGCCGTCTAATTTACAGACACTGGGTATTTCCAGTCTGGGGAATGAGAACTGGAGCCACTATGCGTATTCCTACAAGTCCATTCACATACCTTCCTTTCACTCTTGTCATGAGTGACAAGAAAATTGTGCAGGTCTACTCTGAAAACATCTTCTTTCTATCTTTCCTTGGAGGAGCAAATCTCAATTATTACACGAAAATGTGTTACACATTAAATGAATACTTAATGCACTTTAATCCCAGAGATCTGCTGGATCGCTAAGCCGCGCCCAGCTCTGAGCCCTGTCCTTCCTCTCCCTCCTTCCTCTTGTCCTTGCTTTCTTCTCTTCCTCCTGCCCCATCCCTTCTTTCTTTCCTTCTTCCTTATTTAAGAGCAAGCTTCAGAGACCTCCCGTCTTACTGACTTTTCTCTTATTGCTGGGACAAAATGTGACCCCCAGAGTTAAGGAGGAAAGGCTGACGTAGCTCGCAGCCCGCGGAGGTTTTAGTCCATAACGGGCTGGCTCCAAGGCCGAGTGGCACATGGCAGAGGGCAGTACTCGATGGTGTCCACAGTGCAGGAGAAGGCCCGGGACGGAGAGAAGACGCCTTCCACTGCCTATCCGTGAGGTACTGCCCTAGGGCGGGTGTAGCTCTCGCACCCTCGAGCCCAGCCAGAACTGAGCCAGCCCGGCGGTGGCTGGCTTCCAGCACATGCCCTTAATCCCAGCATATGCCCTTAATCCCAGCATCACATATTCAAGGGGCAGCCACCTCTGAAAAGCCCTAGGACCACATGAGGCTTTGGGGAACATCTAGGCACAAACCATAGCACCCTCTTCGCATCTAACACCCTTAGCTTTTGGCTCTTAAAAACAGGAACGTCCCTTACATAATCCCTGCGTGTTACACGCTTCAGGCAACCTGACTCCGGACTCTAGTATCTGGTCCACCTCCTGTGTCGCTGGCGACCCCAGGCCTGGCCCTGTCGGACACTGAACCAGTTTCCCCAGCGCTCAGCCCCATCCTGCAAAGCCCCGCAGGCGTCCTTCGTCTTTCCGGGCGCTGGTTTTTAGGAGCACAGGCTCACTGCTGTCGGCTGCTGCTCTGGCTTTCTGTTTGTCTCACACTTCGATTTGATTCACACTCCTCGGCCAAGAACACAGTGGTAGCGCGGTGTCTCCACTGAGCCCCCAGAGAGGTGGTGTCTGCTGTCACTAACCGTACTCCTGACACCAACTCTGGTCCCTTGATGATGTCTTATGGGTAGTGCTGTATATCACCATGAAACGCGACAATATGTTCTGTTTAATGACAGACAGAACAAAATATCTGCACCACAGAAATCCTTCGTACACAGATAGAGGTTGACAATGATGGCCGCAAGAGAAGTGAAAAATCATACTTCCTAAATCAAGTCATGGCTAATACCCGGATTGCAGGCACAACCTTCGGGACCTCCTTTCTGTACATCACGGGGTCCCAGCCGTGAGGCCGGTTTTCCTAACCTGGCTGGCTCCCCAAGCAGTACTCAGCATCTCCACAAGGCAAGCAAACGCGGAACCAGGAAGGGGCTGCGGCCTGGCTCCTGAGGCAGGCGGGCGAGTCTGCGGGAGCGGTGCTGTGGAGACTGGGCACTGACAGCCCCTGCACCCTCCACTTGGGGTTCCACGGGGTCCTGATGACACCGCCCACGCCCCTGACTCTGGGATGCCATGGGTCAGGGCGAGCTTAAGGAGACCGCAGTGAGGGAGAGAAGGGGACGGGGTCCTGGCCGAACAGCACTGAAGGTGGGACCGTGGAGAAGCAGCTGTGTGCTTTTCTTGGTGACAAGTATTGGTCACGCGCTTTTTGCTGGAGGACGTGGTGGTGTGTCCCCAGTGCTTGTGCGCTTGTGTGCGTGTGCCTGCACCTACACCAGTCCTCCCCACGTCCCTTCCTGCCAGGTAACACTTGGAGGACATCAGTGCCCAGCACCCCCTGCTTCAAGATGGTAAGAGAAGGCTCTGCCCCACGAGACCGCCCGCTCCCGCCTTCTGGGGACAAAGCCCACCGGGCCTCAGCCCCATGCTGCATGTGCCCCCTGTACCCGTGCAGTCTGGGTTGTCAGATGGTCCACCAGGGAAGCACCGTGCCTGTGCTCACTTAGTGGCATCCCAGCATACTGATGGTGACAGTGGCGGTATCGATGTGCTTTAGAGGCCACCGAGGGCTCCTTTAACTGAAGCCAGAAAAGCTCTTGGCTTCCCAGGACAAAGCTGCGACCCAGGCTCTGCTGCTCCCTGCAGTCAAGCCTCGGCCAGTGAGTTGTGCTTTCACTCTGAGGATGGGAGGGGGTTTCTACACTTGTGGAAGGGTGCCAGGCCTGAGCAGCCACTAAGAGGATGGGTGGGAGTCGCTGAGGTGGGACAGGAAGACCCTTGCCAGGGTGTGGAGGTGGGGGTGACCACAGCAGGGCAGAGGACAGCCAGCCGGCATGTCGGGGCGCTTGTGCAGAAATACAGCCCTTTTCAAGGAAAATCATCTCAGGAGGAAAACATCACAGTAAAAAGGAAATGATGAGCCATGTTGTGCCCCCCGAGTCCTTGGGGACGCTGCACTAGACAGCCTCCCACAGCATGCCTTGCGGGATGCTGGTGAACTGCAGTGAGAAGCACGTGAACCTTGTTGATGCTGAACTTCAGCGTGAACCTTGAGACACGGCGTGAGGGTGCAGGGCTGCGGTGGGAGCCCAGGAAAGGGTGAGGGTTGCTACTGCTGTCCTTTGCCTGCTGGCTGTGTGCATGAGGGACAATGATCACTTTATTCTTTAGGCTTCTATCTATTAAATAGAAAACTGAAGCATCTCCAAAATGAAAGGTGACATTTAGAGAAACATCCAGAAATCAGAGCTGGGTGTCAGTGGCTGAGTCCCGGGCTGTAGGTCCCATCTTCGCAGTCAGCTGTTTCTACCCAACTCACAGGAAGGAACATCCCAGCTAGGAGCACACAAATACCCACAGTGGGCCTACCAGCTCAGTGTGTCCTGCAGCCCAGTGCCCAAGCTCACTCCTCTCTGTGACCCCTCCTGGATAGAAGGAGGAGAGTAGGTGGAGGAACAGGAGAAGGGGAGGAGGGGAGGAGGA
>NDGN010223953.1:0-14230 GCA_002564285.1 Tympanoctomys barrerae
ATTATTGAAAATGTCCTATTAATCAGCTTTGAAACTGTCTCATTGATATTTGTTTTTCAATAATATAAAATAAAGTCTTTTCATTGATATAAAGTTGGAATAATATAATTCCAGTTCTTAGGCACCAGAAACTGAAAACTAATTCTTAGATAAATGCCAGCAAACCAGTCATTTAAGGGCTAATGCAATATTGAGTTTTGTTAAATTTATTTTTAGACGTCCTAAGCGTCTTTATGTCCTTGTTACAGTGAATGCTTTGATTTATAAATTAAGTTTTTGATAGCCTCCAAGATAACTTTTAAGATAAGATTGAAGTTAATATAATCTGTAGATATCCTGAAACTTTACTTTTTTGTTAGGTTTCAATGGTAGGCTCAGTGTACCTATTGAAATTGACTAGAGCATTATAATTGAACCATCTTAGTGTCTAAAATTGTTAGATTGATTAATTGATTGATTGATTTGGTACAGAGTCTTGCTTCATAGTTCAGACTCAGTGATCCTTCTGTCTCAGCCTCCCCAGGCTGAGGTTACAGGTGTACACCACAATGCCTGATTTCAGGGTTGGCATGGTGCGCTTGGGGTTCCAGGGCCAGCGGGGCATGCTATACGAGGGATGCAATTTGGGTCCTTGCACTTGCCAGGCAGATGCTTAGACTGCCAAGCTATCTTCCCAGCCCTGATATTCTTAATATTATTTGCCAATAATTTATTTCCTCAAGTACAGATATAGAGGATAATAAAATTATCAGCTGAGTTTTTCCCAAGTATTTGAAAATAAGTGTATTTGAGATAATCTAATGCCATCATGCTAATTGCAGGAATTAAATTTTGACCTCTTAAAAGCTGACTGTGATCAGCTCATTTCCTTGGGAATTAAAGCCATATACCTTGTTAGATGGAGGCTTGGTAGGCCATTGTCACTGTGAGACTGCCATGTAAATAGAGGCCATTTTTATAAATGAGGAGTTAGAAATTAGGATAAAAAGCATAATATTTACCTTTAAAATCTAGCATGTCTTTAAACATTTAAGACATTACTTTAAAATCTTTATAGGCTACTCTTTTAAAATATTTTTCATATGGGTATTCATTGTGTAAACATATTTCTAGTATTCTTAAAAACAGTAGTTCCCCCCCCAAATAATAGTAGTTCCCTCCAGCAAAATATTCTGCTTATCATAATTTGAGAAAACTTCTAGGTAAGATTCAACATGTAAGAGGGTTATACCTATCTGTTCTTAGTTTATGAACTTCAAGTGGGCTACTAACTCTGAAATCAACTCATTTCTTAACCTAGTATGACAATATTTTGTGGGTTATATATCTAAAATAATTGTATTCTTGCAAAATATTATTTCAGAGCCCAGGGACCTGACTCTAAAAATTTACCGAGCAGAATCTTATGCTGGTCTTCAGGAATTTAAAGCAGCCATTGAAGATTTAAATGCAGTTCTCTTTCAGCTTCCACATTGGCCTGAGGTAAAATCACTGTCTGTAAATTGCATAAATTTTAAGATATTAGTTTAGGAAACTTTGGTTTTTGTTGTTAGGTTTTAGCAAAGTGGATGATTGTCTTAAATAACACATATAGCATTCTAAAAATCTAGGGCCAGTATTTTGGGTAGGTAATATCATCAGATTAGTTTTTTAAATCATTGGAAAAAAAACACCTTTGTTCTATAACCAAAGAACAAACTGAATTCATGATACAGGGGAAAAACTAAGATATTGTTATACAAAAATTTTACCAAGCGCTGGGGAGATAGCTCAGAATAAGTACTTGCCCGGCAAGTTCAGGGTTCTGAGTTCAATCCCCAGTACCACAGGGGAGAAAAAAATTACCAAGACATACAGTTTACTGTATTGTGAGTTGGATTCCAAATGAATTTCACTGAAGACCTATTAGTGGAAAGAGCTGTGTTCTTTTGGCTAGAAAATGTTTGAGGCCTTGTTAAAGGCAATGAGGTGACAGCAGCAAATATGTGTAGTAGATGTGGGCAAAGAAAGTTACCTTAATCCTGTGGTTTTAAGAAGATGTGATGAAGGCATAGAACATACATTGTTTATGAATTCTGTTTTGTATCAGATTGTGAAAGCACATCAGTCTGCATTCTGGACATACTGTTGAAGACAGAGCTTACACTTTTATGTGACTTTCCCCCCTTTGTTCATATTGTGTCTTTGAGGATAGTGTAAAGATGGTCTAAAAAGTGTACAGTAATGAGGAAAATGATACAGAAATCCCATGGTGTCATGAGTGGTTAGTACAAACCAAATATGTATTAAAAGGGCAGTGGTTGCTTTCTAAGGTTTAAGATTGTTGAAAGGGAAAGAATCCTCTTGACTTACTATTGAAGTGGTATAATTAGAAATGTAGGCCCAGCCATATCAAAGATAGCTAAAGAAAGTATTTGACTTGAACATTCTTTAGATTCTTCTGATGGTTTTTAATACTGATAACTCTGTTCGTTATAAAACTTCTTTCACTCTAATCACATAAGGGAGTTCTGTTTAAAGCCTACAGGTTGATACTGTGTTGGACTGACCCACACAGTGAATTTTTTATTTATATACAATTAGTGAGGTTCCAGTTTTTCTCACAGAGCTTGCTGAACTCATATGAGGAGAGAAAAGGGTTTATAAGAAACCTTATGTCAGTAGTATTTTCTTGAAGACTATTTTGCCAAAGATACTTTCCTTAATGATGTGAAGTATATTTACCATAAAGTCCTGATACTATAGTGAATATCGTTTTCAGATTTTAATCCTAATTAATGCAGTCTGAAGTCAGTATAATTTTGCATATTATTTCCTCTTTTTCTTCCAATTTGTAAGAAGTTGAGAAGTGGAGAAACATGGTATTTATGGTCTTGACAGGCTCTAACTTGCCAGGGAACTTTGATCAGGCCATTTTCTGGTTCTCACGCCCCCAGGGATTCATTAGTACTTTTTCAGAGCAGTGTGTAGATAAAGCTCTAAATTGCTTTGGCTTCTTTGGTGTCATTTGGTTTCAGAATCAGCATTATTGAGCACTTTTTCCCCTTACTTGAACATGATTGTCTTAATGCAATTCTGCTTCTAAAGGTTTTATGTGTGTGCTTTTGTTGAAGGTCTACTTCAAGAAAGGGAAAGTTCTCCAGGATGCTGGCTTTTTAGGTGATGCCTTACAACTCTTTCTTCAGTGTTTAGCCCTTGATGAGGATTTTGCACCTGCAAAGCTACAAGTAGAAAAGGTAATAGATTTTTTATCTATGGTTATAGTTCAAAGGCAAGGGTAAGACCTGGGTCTTTTTCACAAGTGCTGAAGACAGTTTAGAAAGGAATGTAAATAGTAAGCAATTGAAGAACAATTTTTTTATTGTCTAGGGGTAGGTTCTTGGTGTTGCCAATAAGGAATTAAAGTTAGATTGTGATAGCAGAAGTTCATTGAAAGCAAATATAGGCCTAGGGAGTCTGAGTCAGGCAGTACCAATGGAAAAGGAAGGCAAAGCCAATAGGCTCTTAGGGCAGTGTGGTTTTCCAGTGGTCTCTCATTTGCTTCTCCCTCTATGGTGTGATCTTGAGCCCTGTGGAGAGAGGAAATGGGCAGCTTTCTTAGATGACATTTGGGGTTCTGTTCATGTTTCATTGCATAATGCCACTGTTTTTAATTAGATTCACTTAATTCAATGCAGTCCCAGAACTTGAAGGCTTAATTGCCTTGGACTCTATCTGAGGCCACTCTAGTGCTAAACTGTGTCTGCCCATATCTGAGATCTTTCCCTGCTCTGGGCACTTTGGTTTTTTCATCCAGTTTTCAGCCACAGGAGCAGAATCAGGAGGCTGTCTAGTGGGAGGTTTCTGGGTAGAACTAGGCTGGTGAATTTGCTCTACTTTAGCAGGGTTCCTCTGCCCTCAGTGATTACCATCTGTCCCTATGTTAATTTGACAAGTGATTTTCTGATCTGTACACTTAGGATATTGAATTCTGAGTGAAATCAAAACATTTCATTCACAGATATTTTATTTTGCTTAATTTAGTTGTCCTCTAATACACATTGAATATCCTCAGTATTTTTGGTTAATTTAGATAATTCCTAATACAGGCTAACCATCCTAATTTAGAAATTGAGATGCTGTAAAGTCCAAAACTTTCTGAGTGCCACAAATAGAAGATTTCCCCTGACCTCTTGTGACCAGTCATAATCAAAACATAATATGTGTGTAAGGTATGCATGGAATGAATGTTGTACGTAAACCTGGGTGCTATCCCTAAGACATCTCATTATATTCATGCAGATATCTGTAGAAACAAAAAACATTTCTGGCCCCAAGCATTTCAGAAAAAGGGAACCCAACTTAAACATTGCTGGCATGATGCTCCTGTTCAGGAATCTTTACCGACCTGATTGCCTTTTGCTTCAGCTCTAAACTGCTTACTCTCAATGATTGTGAATAATATTGCCTCAGACCTCTTGTTTTGCCTCACTTTTCTCAGTACTCCACATATCACTTTCCGTAGTTCTTTTTGTGGTATGTCAGTAGCTACTTTAAAAAGAGGAGGAAAGAAGAGAAGAGAAAGGGTGACTTCAGAGGAAATACTAGTTAAACTAGGTTAAATAAGTTTTTTCACACTTGGTTTGGTGGCGCACGCCTATAATCCTAGTGCAGGCTGAAAATAGGAGGATCACTATGAGTCTGATCTATGTAGTGAGACCTTGTAGACCCTGTACTAAATACATAAAAACAAAACATGTATTTTACAGTTTAGCAAAAGTTTATATATGCATTTTGAGAAATGTATATAACAATGTGACAGCGCACTATCAAAATAGGGAATGTTTCTACCATTCTAGAAAACCCCTTCATTTTACCAGTACATGCTCCATTCTATGTTACTGTTGAGCTTCCTATTATCTTATTCAAATTTCTGTCACTATAGGAAGTTTGACCTATTCTAACATTTTATATGGATGGAATAATACAATGTATCCTTTGGCTTTCTTTTTATCTCAGTTTACTGTTTTGTGATACAGCTAGAAAATTTTTTCTGTAACTGACGAGTCTGTTAAATCACACATCATTTTACAGTATTCAGTAGTAGTGACTTTCATTTGGATTGTTTTCAGTATTTTTTTGTTTTTTTATTGCAATAAATGAGGCTACTATATATATTCTTGTACAAGTCATTTCATAACCATGTATTTTTACACCTATTTGCCAAATACTTAGGAGTGGAGTTGCTGTATTCTAGGGCTAGTGTGTGTTTAATACATTTATACACCAGAGGAAATGTAAGAAGGCCTGCAGCTTTTAAGTATTAACTTTATTCCTATCTTTATCTTTTGTGATACTAAGGATCAAGCCTCACATACTAGGTGTTTTGCCACTGAGCTACATTCCAGGCCCTAAATGTTTATTCAGTGGAATATTGCTTGAGCATTTAGTAAGGTTGCATATTTTTATTTATACTGTTTATATTTTCATATACTGTTTTGTGAATTACTCTAATTTCCGTGTATTGGAGAGAAGATAGAGCTGAAAAACTGAATCTCCAAATACGGACTTTCAGAAATGTTCTGGGGCCGGCCACATAGCTCAGTGGGCCAAAGCTCATGCTTAGCCAGACACAGGGACCAGGGTTCACTCCCTGGTACCACGTGTCATGCTGGCCTGCCCCCAGGGTGTGCTGATACTGGGCATGGTGTTACGTGCCTGTAATCCCAGTGCTTGGGAGGCTGAAAATAGGAGGATCATTAGGAGTCCAAGCTGTGTAGTGAGACTCTTGTAGACCTTATACTAAATACATTTTTTTTAAAAAAAGAAAAAGAAATGTTCTGATGTACACCTAAAGTGCAGCTTATTGGCTGCCTGGAGGGAAAAATCAAATCCCTCTTATTTTGCAAGACAGGGTCTCACTATAGAGCTCAGAACAGCCTTGAGCTCTCAGTGACTCTCCTCTCTCAGCCACGTGCTGGGATTACAGGTGTACACTACCGTGCCCAGCTTTCCTTTTAGTTTCTTTGAGAATTTTAGATAGATTTCTTATATAAGCGCATAACGTTTTGATTTCTGACTGTCTCTGTTAAATTCCTGGCTATTATAGGGAAGGTGCTATTAAGTGCTTCTTATCAAGTGCTGCCACCAGGTTAGTTGGTCAGTGATGAAGTAAATTTGATCTATGTCTGTCTTTTTTTTTTTTTTTTTAGCGGAACCGGGGATTTAACTGAGGTCCTTGTGCTTGCCAGGCAAGCACTTATTGCACTGAGCTATCTCCCCAGCCCTAAATTTAGTGTAAATACAGAAAATTTTAGAATTTTGTAGTTCAATATCTAAGTTCTTTAGTTCATATAAACTTTCCAACACTTTAGTCCAATCTTAAAATAGACACTGGTGTGAATAATAACATTTTTGACAGGATAGGGATCAGAAATATTTAGAAGTACATATTTTCTACAAAAAACTCATCTCTACAACTTTTATGTTAAAAAGTGAGAATATCTTTGATACCTTCTCAGGTCACTCCATATCTCTCAAAATTCAATTTTGTTGTTGTTGTTATGGTGTGATTTGACCCCTCCTGTCATGGCCCATGTTGGTTTCATAAGACTTTATTTTGTTTCTCTGCTGCTAGTCAAAAATAATTTCTGCTACAGGCTTTCTAAAATGTCCTAAATATTGGGTACATTTAAATTGTATTCTTGACCACATACTATGTATCTTTCATTATTTTTATACTTCTTTTATACTTCTACAGATTTTATGTGATTTATTATCACCTGAACACTTAAAAGAAGGCATAAAGGAATCCTCTTGCAGTCCGTTACCCTGCATTAAAAGCAAACCTTTTGGTTTTCCATCAATAATGGATGAGTGCCACTCTCCCAGTGAGCTTAGCTCAAAGCAGGTAAGGGGCGAGACGAGGTCATCATGATTTTGGAATCTATTCTTTACAAATTAAGATCTTTACTTTTCTAATTCCAACTATTGGGACCTACTTAAGTGCTTATTCCCTGTCTGGTTGTCTTAAAAGCATTTGTCTGTAGTCCGTCATTTATGCCAAAACACTTTATGTAAAATATTTGCTTATTAATGACAGTGTTATGTCACTTAAATGTCAGAACAATTTTAGTCACTTAGAATACATAGAACATATTTATTTTGGTTTATTCAGTGTGTGAACAACTATAGTAGCATGGTTATTTTAATGCTTATTATTACATAGATCAGCTTGATATCCAGTGTACTGTATGTACGGGCAAAGAAACACTAGAGTTTTAAAATTAAAAGTGAATATTGTAAAATGAACATTAAAAATGAATATTATGAGATGCTGGCATTTTATTTCAGTTTGATTCTTGGTGAGAGGAATAAAGAATAGTAAAAACCAGGCTTGTCTTTGTTTTTTGTATTTCTATAGACTGAGGAGGTACCAGAGGAGCTGTCAGAGGCTGTTAAAGGAAGCTTGAACCGTGCTCAGTCCACACAGGCTATCAGTTCCACGGAAGGTCCTGTCAGAGAGGACTGCTTAAAAAGGGTGTCCTCGGAGCCTTTACTCTCTGCTCAGGATAAAGGTGTTCTGCTGAAAAGAAAGTTGTCTCTCTTAGAGCAAGATATGATTGTGAATGAAGATGGAAGAAATAAGCTTAAAAAACAAGGAGGTAAAAAAAAATTGTATTTTACTCTTGTATAATATAAATTTATACAGGGTGGCTTTTGAACTTTTTCCTAAAGAAGAAACCCCTTTCTGTGTTTGTTTGAATAGAAAATCCCAGTGAAGTCTGTATGTTTTCATTTGCTTATGGCGATGTCCCAGAAGAATTAATAGATGTATCAGACTTTGAATGTTCACTGTGCATGAGGTAAGCATATAACATTTTATAGAAAGTAAACATTTTTAAATATAATGTAAATATAATGTAGCACAGATAATAGGCAATGTAAAGTAACAGTATACTGGCCTAAATAACAAAAAAGATACTAATGTGGATTCTAGTTTTATGTTCTACCACCTTAGAAAGTGTCAATCTCTGAACCTCAATTTTTCTTGTTTAGAAATAGGGCTAATGTGTGCATAGTCTGTTTTACTCTGAACCTCAATTTTTCTTGTTTAGAAATAGGGCTAATGTGTACATAGCCTGTTTTACTGTGTTGTGAGACTCCTGTGGCTTATAAAATAAATAGAATCTAGGGAGTTGGAAAATGCTGTTAAAGTTACAGGTATTATTATTAAAACTTAGTTGTATCTGTGGTTTTAGGTTTGGGTAAGAATTCTGAGTATTTTATGTGTAAATCTTTGTCTTGTTTATATTAATCATAAACCTTTTTCTGTGCTCAATTCGGCAGCATATATACTAATCTAAACCTGTTACAATATCATTGGATAAGGCTTTCCATTATGTAGAATACCTGTGATTCTAAAATACTGACAGTTTTCATTTACATAAGTTAAGGTAGGTTTAAGAATTCTTAAAGAGTTAGGAGGCCAGGGGCTGGTCACAGTTAGGCTGGGGTAGCTGGCTGTATTCCTGGTCAAGTCTTTGAATTCTCAACCTTGGTTTAATCATTGAAATAAGGGGATTAGGCAAGAAGATTTATCAAGTACCTATAAATCTAATGTTTCTAGAGAATGCAGAAGTGCCATGTTCCAGGAAATAATTATAAAGTTAATAAAATCAGTCTTTCTGCCTTGAATATTATATCTGTTATTAAGCCTAATAGTTCTTTTAGGGTTTGGTAGTAGTAATTAGATTATTCTTTTTATGAATTTTATTATAATAAGGCTTTTATATTCCTGTTAAAAGGATCAAGTTGATAAAGTGGTAGTCTGGTAGCTAAGTGGAAACTAATTATTAACAACATACTTCACATTATTTATTTTGTACTAAGTTTTTGAAATTTGGTGTTTTTTAACCCTGCTGCATGTCTCAGTTTGCTGCATTTCAAGTACTTAGTAGGCACATATACCCAGTGGCTGTAACGATAATCAGTGCAATTCTAGGCCCTGGGCTGTATACCTTTGTTGACTGAGAACTTTGAAAAGGTTCAAGAGAGTTTTGTGCCTTTCCCATCTCTGCTTCCCTCTCCAGCCATCCTCTTCCTCCACCAAGTAGAAATTAGGGTCATGGTTCCATTACTAGTCAAAGCTTTTTCGGTGGATGGTTTAATTTGAAAACTAACAAGTATTTTGATTAATTTCAGATTGTTTTTTGAGCCAGTGACAACCCCTTGTGGACATTC
Source organism: Tympanoctomys barrerae (assembly GCA_002564285.1). Lineage (NCBI taxonomy): Eukaryota > Metazoa > Chordata > Mammalia > Rodentia > Octodontidae > Tympanoctomys > Tympanoctomys barrerae. The sequence continues at coordinate 9,223 of NDGN010223953.1, forward strand.
ATTCTGTAAGAATTGTCTTGAGCGCTGTTTAGATCATGCACCGTATTGTCCCCTTTGCAAAGAAAGCTTAAAAGAGGTAAATATTGTATTGGTATCTATTGGTTTTAAGTTTGTCAACATGATTTCTTTTCAGTCATAGAAGTAATAATTATCATGTTCAGAATGAGTTAAATTATGCAGGTTGATATTTTATCTATAGGTCAATGCTGAAAAAAAGTGAAATTGAGAAAATAGGGGAAAAAAGATAAGTACTAAAGACCAAACCCCTTTGTACCTAATTTTTTAACAAGAACGGTATGCTCAGTTGCCTTAGGAGTAGCTTCTATTTTCACGTTGAAGTATTGGGGAAACCCCTCAGTGCCTCTTGCTCACAGTACTGGGTCTGAGTTGAGGCCTCTTCCAGCTTCTCTAGCATCTATAACACTTCATTCAGTAGAACTTCCTGGACTGATGGAGATGCTTTATCTCTGTTCTCTAATATGGTAGCCATTGTGTATGACATTCAAGTCTTTGAACTGTGGCTAGGCTAATGTTACTGAGAAACTGGCTTTCATTTCATTTCATTTAAATTGAAGTAGGCACAGATACCTAGTGGCTTCCACACTGGATAGGACAGCCCAGGTTGACAGGAAGAGAAGAGACCTTTCTTCTTTTTCTTTCTTTTTTTTATTTTAAGCCTATATTTAGTACAGGGTCTACAGGGTCTCACCACACAGGTCAGATTCATAGTTATCCTCCTGTTTTCAGCCTCCCAAGTACTGGGATTGCAAGCACACACCACCACACCCAGTTTCAGTCCCAGCTTAGTATGCCCTGGGGACAGGGCTGGCACAGCAAGCCTGGGATCAAACCCTGGTCCCCGTGTCTGCTTAAACAGGCACTTTAATCTGCTGAGATATCTGGCTAGCCCTAGAAGAGGCCCTTCTTGCAGTAAGCAATCGGCAGTAATAACCTATGACAGAGAAATCACTAGGTCTCAGTGGCACTTCCTGTTCCTGAGAGAGGACAGCATCTTTTCCACTCATGCTTGAGTGCATGGAGATCAGCCAGGATCCTGACAACCCCTGCAATGCTGAGTGGCAGCTGCAGTGGAAGCACTGAAGGAGAAAGTGATTCTGTCTGTGTGATGCATCCAGATTGTTTAATAGAAAGAAGGGTCATCCAAGTAGAATACAAGACTAATAAAGCCATTTTACAGAGAGTTACTTTTTATAGAGAGAATACAACTCTATGGAGATCTTAGGCATATTGTTATATTTGGCATGTGTCATACATACACATCAGTATGCTATGTGCAACAAAAGCACATACAAAATGTTTGCAGTCAGAAAATAGCTATTATTAAAGAGTTTGATGATCACTTTCTCAGCTAATGTTTTTTGCTTATAGATCATGTTCTCTGAGCATGCTGTCTTTCCAGTCTTTTTGGGTACTCTCAAGTGTAATGATGCTTTTTTGTTGTTCAAATCAACTTTATTGCCTTCAAGTACTTAGTACATTTTTATTCTTAAAAATGTTTAGAGTTTGAAGAAAAATACATTAAGTATATTTGAAAATTTACTATTTAAAAATGCTATCTTATGTATATTTTGAAACATCAATTGTAAATTCTAAATATTTATAATATGCATTTGAAAATAATATTGGTATGCTCTAGTTTTACATTTTTCCTACTTGTCATTTTATTTTGTTCACTTTTTCCTTTTAAATATTTTCTACAGCAGCATAATGGTACAGTGATTTAACATTTCCCTATTGTTTTATATATACTGTTCATTTTTGATGCTTTCGTGGTCATTTCAAAATAATGGCTGTATTGTCTTTTACTGTTTCCTTTGGTTAAGTTCTTGGGAGGTAAATTACTAGATCAGAGGCTATATATAAATCTCATAAATTCAGTTGTCGGATTGGCAATGCTTTTATGTACGCTCAATCCTAAAATGTTACACAGATTTAGACTGCTGTCAGTAGTGTAAAAGAAGTCCTATTTCCCCAATTTTAATTGTGTGGGCATTAAATATCCAACTATTTAATAGAAAATCATTGGAGGACTGCCTTTGTAATGTCTGTAATTTGATTAATCTTATAACTTTCTTTGTATACTCTGTATACTATTCTAAAGAGTACATATCTCAAATCCGTATAGCCTGATGATTTTTAAAATATATTCCCTCACTAGTAGCATTTGTTAGAAGTACAAAATTCTTAGACCCCACTCCAGGTCTACTACCTCAGAGCTGCCGGGGTTGCCTTCAGCAGTGTGTACTGTGGCACACAGTGACTCTTCTCAAGTTTGAAAACTGCTTTTTAACCACTTGCTCAAACTCTTACATTTCCTGGGCTATTCTGCATTGGATATTGACAGAACTCTTATTGTTGATCTACAGGTTAATAGATGGCTTCTCTGTGTCTTGTGATTATCTCCCAAGAGTTTTTCCTCACTACTTGTTTTTAATAAATACATGTTGGACATTTTTTTGTGCATTCACTCTGACCTGGTCCTAAGCAATTTCTAGTTTAACTATAGAGATCTAGTTACTCATATTCATGTATTCCCATCTCAGTACAGAGATGGGAAGTACCTTTCACATGGTAAAGGCAATAGAATGTGAGGTCTTAGTGTGACAGCAACAACTGGGGAAGGCTTCATCTTGAAAAGTAAAATTGGAGCCAGACCTTGAGACTTTTTATAGGCAGGACTGAGATACATAACTTTTATCTGCTAAAATAGAGACTAGCATAGAAACACAGGATGGCAGTTTTTAAGAATATTTAAGGAACAGCACAAGTGTAGCATTTTTGTAGGGAGTGGATCATAAAGGAAAAGCAGTATCTTTATGGGACTAGGTGCTAGTAAGTGGCAGTGAAAGGAAAACTTTAGAGAGTTGCCTCCAAAAATGTGGACCAAAACAATTGTTCTGCTTTTCTTAAATCCAGAAAGTGCATTGTTTTCTTCATCTTTGTCTTCTTTTTGTTAGAAAAATAGTTAGAATGATAGTTTCAGTATCAGCACATGTCAGGTGGAAATGGCCTTTGTTGTGGGAGATGGCAGGGGCAGGGCTGCCTACTGAAAAAGGAATTTTGATTATAGCAGGATATATTTTCATCTACAGTGCTTGGTTCAAGTTGCATCTATCTTTTATGCTCTTGAGCAAAACCTCAGACAGACTGGCTTGAATAGTATCATCATTCTAATGTTCCCCCTCAGTAATTAAACTTACTCAGAATCGACTGTGTAAGTATGAAATAAAGGCTTTCATATATCAGTTAAACTGTTTTGGCTGTTTTATACTGTAGGAAAAACTACTACTGGAATGTAAAATAATATTGTTTTTTAGTATCTAGCAGATAGGAGGTACTGTGTCACACAGCTGTTGGAAGAATTAATAGTGAAGTATCTGCCTGATGAACTGTCTGAGAGAAAAAAAATATATGATGAAGAAACTGCTGAACTCTCACAGTAAGTTTCTTCTCATAAAAATTAACTTAAACTGTGAACTACATCCCCTGAAAATAGTGAAGAGAAACCTTCCCACAGTAAGCTGGGTCCTGTCTTTAGTTCAACTAATCTAGCAAAGACATATTTTAAAACAATTGATTAGCTCCCCTTGTCCTTGGCAGACAATTTTTTTAAGAGTCCATTTGGTAGCATCCAGTTGTTCAGCTGGTTGAGCTGACAGTTTTTGAGCTAGGGCAGGGACTTCTGCAGTGACATTAGGCAGTGGAATGGGGTAGAGAAGGGAGCAGGTAACAGTAACACAGGTGATGACAGCAGCTGTCATGTATTATGACAGAAGAGAGAGAAGGTTGAGAGTAAATGGACCTAGTTAGCAGGGTTTTTTCCAGCAAAATAGAGGTTTGAAAGTGGGGAGCAAAGACTGAATTTAGAGCAGTGACTAGGAGCAAATCCTCAGTAAAGATGCTGACTGGCAGCAGAACTAAGTTAGTGTAACATGAGTGAAACAGTCAGAGGGGACTTTGGGACTTAGTAGTACATGCCACTCTAGTGGGACAGACGCCTGAGGGGAGCTGGGTGCATTGGGCTTGGCTTTTCTTGCCTTCTACATTTTTCTCTTGGAATTTTCTCACCTTTTCCATTAATGTCTTTCCCCCAGGTACCAATCACACGGGTCTCTGAATTTATTTCACAGGTTTTTAACTTATTAACGCTGTTTCTTTCACAATCTTTTAACCAAACACAGTATAAGACAGTATTTTGAAATCATGTGCTATTCTTATTTAACTTTTTGTTTCCATTATTTTTCAAAACATAAATTGAGCATTTTTCTATGTCATACTTGGTTATAAATAATCAGTTGTACCCGTAGACTTTGCTTTCCCAATGTGTGCCCATCAGATGTCTGCAGGAGGCCAGGGACCTTCAGTAGGAGAAAGCTGCCCAGTCTTTTGTTGACAGAATTGATGGTAGTGTGACTGTCTATGGAACTGATATTTCAGTGTGAGTTTTCTGATAGAAACTATTCAAATGTGAGGACTCTGAGCCTTTTTGATCAGTCTTGAAAAGTGAGATTTAAAAAGCTGTTCTTAGACCTCTGAAGTCTTAAGCACAGGAATAGAACCAGAAAGCCCACAGCAGAGTAGAAGGGCCAGGCAGAGCTGAATGTGTCGGACAGACGGGGGATAACCTGCGGCTTCTGCGTAGACTGTTGCTGGCACATATTTTCAGTGTTTTATTAAGTACTATGTTTGCATAACTGTCATAGTAATTTTAAAACTAAAAAGCAAGCAGAAGAAAGGCTATCTTGTGTAAAAGGTATCACCACTGGTATTTTGGCATATATTCTAGCCTTAATACTATATATAAAATACATTTTAAACAAGGTGGGAACATATTACATGTTTTGTTCTACAGCCTTCTGATTAATAAAATTATTTATTTCATAATGTTATTTTTAAATTAGTGCCGTATACATCACCATTTAGTGGAAAACATGATACTCTGTTTTAGGGGTACAGCATACTTTACTCATCTCTGTTTTCAAATTTA
>NDGN010224346.1:0-11574 GCA_002564285.1 Tympanoctomys barrerae
ACCCTGATTTTTTAAATGAGAGGGGGAAAGAAAAGGGAATGAAAAATCATGCTACAAAAAATTTAATTTCTAAGCCAAGTCAGCTTTTATGTAGAGTCCTACAAGTGCTAATGTTTTCCACCTCAAAACATTAACATAACCAAATACCTAGGTTTAAAAAAAAGCCCTATAAAGCTGTGATACACCTCATAAAATTAACATATTGCTAACTTTTATTTATTTACTTATTTTTTGTCTTTTTGAGACAGGGTCTCGCTCTGCATTTCAGGCTAGCCTTGAGCTCACCTTGTAGTGCAGGCTGATCTAAAACTTGTAAGGATCCTCGTGCCTTAGCCTCCCAAGTGCTGAGATTACAGGTGTGTGCCACGACACCTGGCCTCTAACTTTTTAACATGTACAAATTTCATCTTCTCTAAAGCTAATTTGCATTAAATGGAAATATTGGTATGACTTAAAAATCTGCAAATATTCCCAATCACAGTGGTGGTTTATTGGGCTTTCCATGATATTTCCAACAACTATTCCCCAATGTCACATAATATCAGGCTAATAGAAAAATAAAATTGTGAATTTTTAATTGTGGTACTCATTTTACATAAATTCTTTAAAAACAGGCCTTGAATTATTGTACATCAATTACATGGCAAAGAAGCAGCACATCTAAGCGGGCATGTAGCTAAAAGCAAACGGCCACTGCTGGTACTTTCTTACCCACAATATGACAGCCACTGATACCTGTCATGTAGCTGGTATCTTTCCCGTACTTCTTCCAAAATGATTCTCTTTGGTCCCTCTCCTCCAATTATGAAATTTAGATTTTGATATTTCTGGCAGAGTTTAGGTATTATGCCACAAAGCAAATCAGTCCCTGAAAACAAAGTTGAATGTTGGAGATATTAATGTTTGAACTTCAAAATGCATCAGAACTACTGAGAATTTACTCATTTATTAAGATATAAGGTACAGCATTTTAGAAATAGAGAAATTAACTCTCTCACATCTTTCCTGGGAGTGGAATCATTCATAAACTGCCAACAGTTTCCAAGGGTTATAATTCTTGGTGATACACACCCTGACATGCTTTGTTACCTTTTATACAATCAAAATATGGACAATTCTGTTTCAGTATCCTTCAGCGATTCACTTGGACACACTGCCTCCTACTACCAAAAGGTATTTCAGTTAGCTAACTAATGTTTCAATTATTCTCCACAGCACACAGCCTGCTAGAGCTAGAGATCTGGGTCTTGTCCCAGTTTCTTTCTTTCTTCCTTTTCTAACAAGCAAGCCCTTGATCACAGCTAAGTACCCTGATCTATTAAATGCAGAAACCTCCCAGTACTGCACAAAAAAAAATGCAGAGACCTATGTACTTACAATCCCAAGGTCTCTTTCAGCTATAAAATTCTATCAGCATATGACTCTGACTTCCTGCCATAAGTAAGAGTTAAGCAACAAAGTCTAAGTGCTTCCTCCACTTTATTCAAAACTCAGTTTGCAAGGAGAATTTTTCAACAAACACTATAGTGCTGCCATGACCTAAAAGAACAGTCCACTCAAACCAGCTATACCCTACTTCTTGAGAATAAATAGGCAAAGGGAGTAGAACTACAGCTGCGAGATTATTCTATTATACACGGCAAAAAGGATTCATCTTTATTCCCTTCTTCAGAAATTTATTTTTCTTACATTATATAAAGACCACCTCAGATAATACAATGCAATCAAATACATCATGCTCTACTAGCCTGCAAGTTAAAGGCTAAGCACACAGCAATGTTGACACTACCTGGGAATAGTTCATTAACAACTATAAATCATACACATTTATAAGTTAAAAGAAACATAAAAAAGATGACACTAAGCTGTAAAATATACATGGTAAAATTATATTTATATGTAGAAACTTGTATTGATTAAGTGAATATGTACAACCTTCGATAGCTGTTATATATTTTAAAGGAGAAGCAATTCCTGAAAAATAAAAATATATTCATTTAAATATTAATAAGTAATTCTCCTGTCACATCTCTCCCCATGTAATAAATTAAAATAATTCAATTAGACCTGTTTATTAATAAAAAATATCCATACACAGAATTTCTTATACTGATCTTCCTCAAAATAGGCAGAATTATAAAATAGTGGCTGACATCATACGTATATATGGACATTTTTATTAAATAGTGCAACATAGGATTAATTAAACTCCGTTGGTACCTTCAAAATATTATAGGTACACATATACCCATGTAGTTTTTTTTTTTAATTATGAAGGCTTCTCATTAAAATCTTAGCTATCTTTGTCTCAAGCCTATTACCAAATCCATTCACTGGATTTCTAAATAAAACCAGAAAGTAAATTAATGACCATTAACATTTAGCCTCCTATACTTTCTTCCTTTTACTTTCATTTTTGTCTCTTACCCTTCTTCCTCTTTCATTCCTTTGAAATACAGGGTTAAGAGTTCATTTTTTAAACAAAAGTGGAGCAATAATCATAATTGCTGATAACAGCCAACATCTACTGAATGGCTACTATGTTAGTACTTGAAATGCATTATATCTTTTAGTACTGACAATCACCATAAAAGAAATGAAACTGATTAATACTATTAATGCGCTATTATAGTATTCCAGGAATAAAGGGTTTTTTCACTCAATATAAAAAAAATTACTCTGGTGCCTGCAAGACTTTAACACAATGGAACGTTCAAAGACTTTTAATTGCCATCATATAAAATAGACAAGGAAAATTCCTAACTTGGATTGCTTTTAATGCTCAGTCTAACAGGATTTGAGCCTTCTGTCCTATCCTAAGACCTAACGACCCAGCTAGGGAACAGGCAACCTGAACGCAAGAGCTGGCCTCATATTTCTCATGTTATTCACTGTATAACCGGGGCGAGTTACTTATCGTCCCTCAGACTGTTTCTTGGTGTGTTACAAGCAGATAACACGTACCTACAGTTGCTGGGAGGGATCAAGTGGGGTACGACATTGCACACAGGGTTTCACCACTGCAGAACCCTCTGCTAGATTATCATCACTGCCACAATAAGAAGTGAGATGCGTCAGCACACTCACTGAGCACTGCAAGACCTCAACTGAGAACAAAACAGGGTGGAACGAAGAGGGCTCATTGCAGCCAGCCTGGAAACCCTGGCAAGGAAAATTTGCATTTATCTTCTTAATTAATCCACCCCAATGAGCTTCTCATATCTGGTCTAATGAATACCTCCAGATGAAATTGATTTGATAATAACGAATGGCCCATTAGGATAACTACTCAGTTTTTGGCTGTGGATGTGGTCATTCCTTAGCAGAATATTACTGTTGCAGGAGGCCTTACATATGGAGAGGGTTTGATAAATATCTGAGGACTGAACTGAGAACAGCAAAGACTGTAACTTTCACTCCACTGGTGACTAGCTCACTGATTAAAACACATTAATGAAGTAGAAGTAACAGGTATGAGTAGTAAGTTTTGCTGATCTATTACATACACACATACACACACACACACATCATGTTCTTTCTTGGCTATCTCAGAAAGGTATGTTATTTGATTAAAAATAAATCAGGTAACTTTTTATAATAAACACATCACCCCCATGTAGGACACAAAAGAATGCCAGCCAATTCATATCTTCTTGGTAAACGAGTAGACACACATCACTAACCTCACGCAGAAAATGCAGTTCAGTGTAGGTTTTCTTACCACCTCCACTTACGTGGACTTTCTATTCCACATGTGGGCTATATTGCCCGAGGCCTACATCTAAGATTTCAGGCCACTGCACATTTATCAAGAATCTATGGCATTTCTTCACAAATATGATTCCAGTTGTACTTGTCACTGAACAGGGTAATTAAATACCATATAAACTCACAACACTAAGTTTTTATGTAAACCAAGCTGAGTAGTTTGAAAAATCTAATAAAGCACAGTCACAGAAAAGTATTCCCTATCAATGAGTGGTGACCAAACCACTGTGTAAAACTGAAAGCAAATTAAAACTTTAGAAGCATATTGCTTGATGTGTATTTAACAGTTCCACCCCACTTCAAAAAGAAAGGAAAAACCAGGTGGCAACAGTACATTATACTTTGTGAAGGTGACTGCACAAGACACAGGTGAAATTAGTTAACCAGTACTCAAAGCCTGTAGCTCTCGGACCAACTGGACACTCGGACACTGGGAAGTCAGTGTATTAATGTTTTGAGTCAAGTTCAAGTATTTGAGACTACATATTACTTTTTTATAAGGTCCAATTTTAAGTGACACTTGATTACTACACAGATTTTCCAAGAGTAATTTAATATACTTCTAATAACCACTGTTCAGAGTTCTGATAAATAAGTCTCCACAAATTCTCCAGCAGTATCCATTACTGTTGCAAAGATACTATAAACAACCCTTCTTGCTAACAGTGGGCCCTCATCAAGTATAACCTAGGCCCCATACGTCAGTGAACCTTCACATAGTTCCCATTGTCACCTGAATGAAACAAACAAACAAAACTGAAATAGAGATGTTAAGTAACTTGTCCTCAGTCACACAGTGGGATACAGCCATCCTCTAACCATGGCCCATCTAATTATCCTCTCTTCACCACTTACCTGCCAATATGTGATTAACATCATATATATGATTAAATGAGACAAGCAACTGCAAAACAGTAGTATGCAGAATTAGCCCACTGATTTGCATATGTAAACAGGAATAAAATACAGGAAGTTATAAATCAAAGTCTTCTTTAGGGTCACCTCTGAATAGTGCAGTTACAGCTAATTTTAGTTTTCATCTTTGTGCTTCTCCTGGCTTTTACAACATCTGCAATGAAAAGGCATTACTTTCATAATTGAAAGAAAAAGCCACGTGATAAGCTCTGGTCCTTTATTTCTTATCACATGTGGAGGGGTGATTTAATTTTTAAAAAGATCTGTCAATTAAACAGCACTAGTTTATTTTTTCAGTAACTATTAAAACTGGAGGTAGCATTCATTGCTATTCTAAAAATTTCTCTTCTTGGATGTACAAGTCAATATCAGATCTTTCTTTGCTATAGTTAATGAAGAAGTCATTATAAAAACATAAAGCAAAATGAAAAGCCCAACAATCATTAGATACAAGTATTCAACAGCTTTCTATAAGGACAAAAGTCTGCAATGTAAATACAGCTATCGTTTCATTACCTTTTCTGTAAACAAGTCTGCTGATAACAACAATAGTTATACTATCATGCCTCCTAAATGGATCTGGAGTGAAGTCAGTAGGATCTACCGCATTAGGAATGACGGACACTATTTCAGGATTCAGTGCTGCTCTTAGTACAGTATTTTCCTTACTAGTATAAGAGACACAAATGATGTGGTTTGTGTCACAAAGCGACACAGTTAGAAGCTTGTTTGTGAGCACCGAGCTGACATCAGCAAATCCAAAGAGGGAATGGTCCGTGAAGACTGTATGGAGCCCCATTGTCTTGGCGTGGAAGAGAGCATCATGGGCCATGGAAGAAAAAGAACTATGGGAATGGACTATTGTGACTCTCTCCCGAACAAATATGTACCTGAGCAATGGCAGACTGTGAAAGAGGGTCGTGGCTGTAGATTGGTTGTACATGACTTTCAGAGGCAAGTAATAGACTTTGAGGCCATTAGTGAGGTAACGAATGCCTTTTCGATCTCCGTAAGCATGGGTGACAATTATGACCTTGTGCCCTCTTTGAATCAGGCACTGAGAGAGCTGGTATATGTGGCTTTCCACTCCTCCCATATTTGGGTAGAAAAAGTCAGATACCATGCATATATTATGAGAATGGGTTGTACAGGTGGAAAAGCTTCCAGGGTTAACCGAGGAGAGTGGAGTTGAGGGAGGCTTCGCATGCCCCCCTCCTCCTCTATAGGCCATGCTGAAGTGGTTCAGACATCAGTTCTCAGAGCAACCCAGCTAAGATATATGTCCTCTGTTACCTGAAAAAGAGAGAAAAACGGGATCTCAGCTCAGAGACACAAGATATTCCAAGTCCCATTAGCATCACTTTTAATATTAATGTACATTTATGAGCTTTTCTCCTAGAAATAAAAAAGTACATAATGAAAATACTCATTGGCCCTTACTTACTTAGCATATACTATACATGCAACTAAACTAGACTCTTTCGTGTCTTAATTTTGCTGCAAAACATTGCTCTGCATAATTTTGTCTGTTATACCATACTGTATAATAGTGTGCCATGCTAAAGAGTTTGTTATCAAATGTAAGTACACAGACACACATATGCTTATTTCCCCTCTATTGTATCACTTTACCTGCTTCTACTTACTAAATGGCTATTACACATCAGGCACTATATGCTAAGTTCTCTACATTCTACTGTAACCTCACCAAAACCCTACTAAGTATTAAGTGTATGTGATAAACGGAAAGTAAAGCTTAAGGAGGTTAAGAAATTTGTCCTTCACCACTCAACTTTTCATAGGCAGCACAACAGTTTCTGTTGATCATGGCTCCACTTGGACCTGGTTTCACACATAGGATGCAGTGAAAAGTGATGTGCCAATGTTTGTCTTACACCTCACAGGGGCCTGTGGCTCCCACTTAAGTACTCTTGGCTATTCAAAGTAACCACTTAAGTCCAGCTACTATATGTACTGTGCTGGAAAGATGTCAGGGAGACAATGTGAAAAGGGAAAAGCACAGACTACATGGAGAAAGCCAGAGCTCCAGCCAGTGCCCTGTTTTCAGGGTCTAGTTTCTAGTCAAATTGCTGCTCCCTAAAAGCATCCTCCCTGGTGACCACTGGCAAGAACAGCAGGAGCACCACTAGCTAATCCCAGTAGATTGCAACATTGTGAAAAATAGTAAAATGATTGCTGTTTCATACTACTAAGTCTTGGGAAAGTTTTACAGGAAAGTATAAAGTAAAGCAGACCAGGATTTGAATCTAATTACACTGGTCTACTCCTTAATTCTGTAAATAAAGTTTTACAGCAACACGGGCCTGTCCATTCATTTATGCTAATGGCTACTTTTGTGCTGTAACAGCAGAGTGACAGTGACAGTGGCTGCAACAGGGACCATATGACCAACAGAGCCTAAAATATTTACCATCTGGCTCTTCATTGAAAGTTTGCTGATCTCTGCTCTACAGCTTAGCCACTGATGCAATTAATCTCATAGTTCTTCTGGTATTAGCTTTGTGTTTATACTACAATATACCTAGAGCTAGAATCGTCTTTTTTGAGACCATCTTTTTCTAAGGGCAACTGGAGCTCATGCAAGAGGCAATCCAGGTATTTTTCTCCTCTTTTTCAAATAGGATGATAATCAAGCTGCTGCCATCACTTGTTTTTTTAAACATTCTATTCCATACTCTTTTCTCTATGAATGTCCTGCCTTTCAGTGTGGAATCTGAAAATAAAGACTTAACTAGAAATGGGCTAAATCTAGGACCACTTCTTACATCCTAAAGTGGGTAATATTTATCCCTGGAGTCCTTCAAAGTCATATCAATGTGAAACATTCATACAGGATACACTACTGCTATAGATTCTTAAAACTTTCAAAGCTACAGTCTTGGAGATAAGGGTAAAAATCTTCTTAGCTTTACAAGATTTCCAGAGCTCCAGAAACAACTATACAAGCAGAAGTCATGCTAAAGCTCCGAGTTTTTAATTTCAACTGCAAAATCATAAAATACAAATTAACATGTGCAGCCTTAACTACCAATTGTCTCCAACAAACTCATCTATATCTTAAGTTTATTCCCAGAAATACTTCATAAATGTTTGTGGAACTTAATTCAATAATTAACGTTTCAATATTACCAAATACTGAGATTCCTCAAGCTTGCACTTTTAAGTGGTTTAACTAACAAGCGTCTGTGTTTTGTCACCTAAACCTGAAGTTCCAGTTCTATTCAGTTTCAAAAGATGAACGATAACAAAAAGTGAACAATGAGTCAAATGAAATTACTTAATTTTGTGTCACTAACCTGCAACACTGAGGAGTCTGCCCACCCTCTGGTTATCACTTTCAACATCTGTGTCATTCAAAAGCTTATACAGCACACTCATAGAATCTCAGATTTTAACCAAATCTCTCTTTAAAAATGAGAAGCCAGGCAACTTTGAACGATTCATCCAAAGCTCATCACCCAGCCACTTCAGTGGCAAACTGGTGAAGATTTTAACATTTTCGCACTTAGCCAAGGAACCACAGCAAGTCAATAGCAGCAAAGGCTCCTACGGAGCCCTCGGCAGAGCAGGCAGAGGCTACAGATGAGGAGGACCGCACTTCTAGAGAAACCTTGATCACTCCTTGGGTTGCACTCCTTGAGAGGTAGCCAAGGTGCAGCAGAGCCAAGGAGATGTCCCACTCAGTGAGCGACCCGACAGAATCGGGCAGGGTCTGACCACGCCCAAAGGAAGGAGGAAAACAACAAGAAAGTGGGCAAGGGTCTGAGACTGGAAGTCCCTGCGATGCCAGACGGTAGCCCACCAATCTCGGCCAAGGAACCCGCTCCAGATCTCCAGTGCCCTCGGCCCCACTCCACTCTGCAGACCATCCGACCCGGCTTCCGGGCCTGAAGTGCAGTAGGCTTCAGCCCTGCTACAGCCTGCCAGGGTCCCAAGCCAGCAGCGCAGCCCCGTCCGGAGGCGGGCGAGACTGCTGGAGAGGAGAGGCCGGACGCGCACTTACCGGCGAGTCCCATGGCCGCCCGTGTCCGGACCTCCCGCGGCTATAACCAGAGTCCCGCCTCGCTAACCTGAAGCACCAATCCGGCGCGTCCGCGCCCGAACGCCGCGCCCCCGAGGCAGACAATCAAAAAGTGGCGCTTAGATCACGTGTAAGAGCGACGCTCAACCGTCCCAACCCCTTAGCGTGGGATGCAGCGTCAGCGTGCATTTGCGCATGCCTATTGGGTGCTGCGGAAGATTGGGCGCAGACGCCCTCTGGTTGCCTAGTTACAGCGTCGCTTTTCAGGAAGCCGGTTATCACCGTGCTTGCTTCTGATTGGTGAGACTTGGGTGAGAAGACTACTAAAATCCAGGGTCATGGTGGCATTCTATTTAGAATTATCTGCCACAGCAGAACCGTGCTAGTTCTTGTCACCCTGCTAGGGTTGCTAATGCAGCATACAGGAATACACAAATTTTAGAAATCAAAGCAATTCAAAATGTAAAAATATGATCTTTGAATTTCATATAAGTATATCCTAAGTATTGGAGATGTCACTAAAAAATTATTAGGAGTTTATTTGAAATTCAAATTCAATGGCACATCTGTATTTTATCTGACAGCCCTGCACTCCGGGGCGGGGATCTGAAATATCTAGTCCCTCTGGAACTGGTTGGACTAGCTGCGGTGATGGATGGTTGGCTAGAAGGCTGAAGAAGCAGAAGTAGGTTGATGATCGGTCACCTTTACAGCTGGCACTTGCAGTTCCCCAACCCGCACTTTTGAAAGCCAATTCCTTTCTGAGAACCACCACCACTGTGACTAGCACGCATTTAGCACCTTGAATAAAACTATTACATCCTGAGAATTTCAGTTTTATTTTCCTGATGTTCTCTCCAAACCTCCAGAGATAATGAAATGCTTCCGCTTTTGTATCTTTATAGTATTTTGTCAACGAACATTTACGTTTCCACTTCTGTCCTGGGCACTGAGCATTAAAAAGTAAATAAATCATGATTCTGCCTAAGACTCACTGTTTCATATGGCACACCACTGTATTTATGCATGGCTATGGTCAGTTAAATCTTACGTAACAGTATCCAGTTAAAGTTACTTTTTGAAAGTCAAAAGAAAGTTTTAGTAGCAGAACTGAGACAAGTCAAGTATTCTGCCTCAAGGTATGACCTGGCAATATGCCTTTAGGGAATTTTCTTAGAATCCACTAAAATTAGATGAAAATACTTAACGCGTGGTATTCTGGTTACACATAATAAATGTTGATTTTTATCTCCCTTTTCATTTATATATGCAAATGCAAATGCATATGCAAATAATTTTGGATTGGGAAGGCAAAAACTATGTACTGACAGCCTCCCATCAATGTAGAAACCACAATGCAGAGAAAATGTGGCATGAGCATTTCCCCAATGGAACCAAGATGGAATCAAGGCACATGTAAATTATCCAGAATCAAAGGTAGGAAGTAGGAAGCACTATAAGAGAAATACCAGAAAAACAATGGGTACAGAGGCAAAGAGTCTTTCTATCTGGAGCATTTAGCTAGAGAAATAAGCAGAGAGTGTCTGTGCAACTCTTTAGAGCAAGATCATTTCATTAACAACGTGAACAAGGTACAGAAACAGACCCTGGCTGTCCTATGAACATTACTGTGTAGATACACATGGGAAGAAATGGGGAAAGCGTACACACAAGAAAAGGGTGGCATTTTGAGTGAAGGTTAGAGAGAAATAGTAGAGGATCCTACTGAAGGCAAACTTGATCTTGAGCCAGACTTCCAGCCAGTATGATATTCTCAGTTAATATTTCAGAACTCTTCATTTCTCCTTCTGCTTCAAGTAGAAAAATGAGAATAAAATGAATATAAATGAGAAAAGCATATGTTTTAGCTGGAATTTAGAAAAGACAACTATGTCTATGTATCACAAACAGAACCATAATGTGAAATGATGATCATGATGGAAGCCATATAGGCCTGGACACTATGTGGCAACAGGAAAACCTGAATGAGGGTTCAGTAATAGAAATTATCAGGACTCCAGTGTGGCGAAAGACAGGAGCCAATCTCGTGAGAAAATGTTACACTGGTGACCTTCAATAAATCACTTGCCAATATTCACACCCTTGTCTAAATCCCTGTTATACTGACTCTAGGTTTTGGCCATGTGACTTGCATGTCCAATGGGACATCTGGAAGGACATGCCACAGAGATTTAGTGTGTTTATGGACTGAGTCATATCCTGCTGGCTCATTACCACTGAAAGCCCGTAATCATGCTATAAGTCTCAGGCAAGATGCTGAATGACGAAAAGTCATGAGGAGAGAGGCAAAAGAATGACAGGTCTTCTTGTGTGTTCAAGTGGCAGGTGAGTTCCCAGCTTAATTTGACCACTAAAATGACTTTAGCCTATACTATGTGAAGCATAAGAACCCCTTAACTGATCCTAACAGGGCAAGAGTTGTCTCAAGGCACTAAAGTCATATGGTGGTTTGTTACACAGCAGCAGGCACCTAGGCCCCATTGCCTAACCATTTCCCCCACTTGCGAATGAAGAATGAAAGAGTTTGTGGCAACAGTCACTGTCTTTCTGCTTTCTGGAGCTGTAACTTTGTGACTGACCAGAGCCACACAATGTGATATGCCACTATGCCACTATCACTACTAAGGGGAGGGTGAGAGAAAGACAGAGAGAGAGAGAGAGAGGGAGAGAGAGAGAGAGAGAGAGATCTAATTCAAGATTAGTTTGTAAACCAAAATTCAAAAACACTGGAAGAGATGTACTAAGACAACATACAAATTTAATGATGAAAGTTGAATTCAGTCTTGAAGCAATAAAAATAATATGAAAGAGGGCCAGTGAGATAGCGC
>NDGN010224371.1:0-18169 GCA_002564285.1 Tympanoctomys barrerae
CTGGGTTCAATCTGCCTCACCATAAAAAAATATAGTCTTTTTCATATGGCTTCTTCTACACACAGCATAAGCCTTTTGAGATTCACCCATCCATGTACCACATATCAGCAGTTATGTTCTTTTTGTTGTTGTAATTTTATTTGTAATTTGTAATTCTATTTGCAAAAAAACATACAAAGATGGAGAGCAATAACATTTTGCTGTCTAGTGGATGGTTTCGGATGGAAATAGAGATCTATTGCAAAGAGAAGTTTTGGTGTAATGGAAATATTTTAAATTGGAGTATAGTGATGGTTGACCACATTATAATCATTTATTCAAACTTTCATACATTCATGATGTATTTTATTATATATGAATACCTATATCCTCAAAAAATGCCATGGCAGCATTGAAAAGAGCATTTAAAAGTCTTTCTAATCATTTCAATGACATCAGAAAACATTCACCAGTAGAAAACTGATTTTTAAGCTGCATGGCATTATTAGTTTGGTGTTGTCAGCTCTCCACCTGAGGTATAACTCTGAATGATATCAATTTTAATCACCAAATTTGTTAAAAAATTAAATCATATTTTTTTATAAAAAGAACACATTAATTGTAGAATATTTAGAAATTGAATAGATTTTTCTACACTGGTTATAAGATAACTGCTCTGAAAATTTACATTCTTGACTTAAATTTTATTTCATGTAGAATTAGGGGAACAATGTTTCCATGTTTTCCACTGTTAGCAAGTGTTTCTACAGCGATGGCCACATTACCACTTACAGTGTTTCTGCTTACAGAGTGGCATAGAACCGGCCACTGGAGCTTCTGAAAACCAGGTAATGTATCTCTCTTCATATTCTGGTTTCCTTACCTCTACCTGAGGGTGTACTCTGAATTTTCTGCTTTTGGTTCAGAGGTTGAAGTCTTCCTAGGGACCATTAGGTCAAGTCATGAGCACACTTGATTTTACTAAGGCAAAAGCTAATCCAGGAAGGTGTATTGCTTTCCTCAGAACCTATGGTCTGATAGGAAACCTCTTTTCTGCTGCTCCTACTACCCTAAAGGACACATCCTGCACTGTAGGATATGCTCTGAATGTCTCACAAATAGATCTGCAGAATAGTCACAGTTGAGTTTTCATATATTTCATATATTTCTCTTCTCTAGATTTAACATTATATACTAACACTAGCTGTAACCAGTTGGGACCAATGCACTTCTGGAAAACATTTGGAAGTTTCAATGTCAAGACTTCCAGGTAGAGTTGGCACTAATGGCTAGAGGCCAAGGATGTAGCTACATATCATGCAATGCACAGGACAGACTCTGTCAAAACTTGTCCAGCCCAAAATGTCAGTGCTTCCAAGCTTGACAAACTCTCTCTAGCTATATTGGAAAAAGGGCTAAGGTAATCAAAACTTCCAACTCCCCAAGCAAAGCTGTTTATTGGTAAGAAGTATGACCTTGAGTCCAGGTGGCCTGGGCTTGTCTTCAAAATCCTCTTCATATCAGAATAATCTCTCTGCCTCACTTTCTTCATCTGTAAAAGAAGCCTAATGATGCATATTTCATGAAGTGATATTTAAAAGGATTAGTGCATGGATAGTGCTTAAACAAGGGCTGATGCAAGGGTTACATACTCTATACATGTTATCCAACATAGCAACTGCTACCTTTCCCATCCCCGCTCTCCTGTGCATTTTAACCTTCTTTAATTTAAAAAAAAATATCTCGGCCCAGACACCCTCTCTGATGTTGTCTCTTTCTGTAAGCCATGGTTACAATGTCCTCTTGCACTGTCCCCTACTCTCAGCCATTTTTACATACCTTTGTATGGCTCTATGTAAAGGCCCCTACATGGAATTATAGGTTCTGCCTGCTTATTGAGGCTGGAAATCCCTTAATTAGTCACAATTTTTCTGTCTCAGCTTTATATGCAGAGTCCTGAACACACCACAGCTTTGTAGGCTGGTTTGGGATCAGACTCCGTGCTCTCTGTAGGACTTATAGCCAGAAAGACTAGTAGTCAAAAGAACATTTTTCTCATTCTTTGCAGTCAAGAGAACACATACTTAGTGTGCCTCCCAAGCATTATTTCAGAATAGGAATTCTAGTTTGAATCAGGCATTTTTAGCTCTGTTTTAGTCTCTGTAGCATTAGTGGAAGCTGTCAACTCACTTTGAAAGTCAAATCTGAATGGAGATGCCATGTGGACTGCTCCTCCTCCCCATCACAGGGCACCTCATCTCTAGCCTTGCCAGCCTTGAGAAGCTACAGACATAAATCCTTTACAAAATTAATAATGCCTTCCTCCTTCAATAGCCATCCATCTTCATTCTCCATTCTAACTTTAGCTATCTTCTTTCCCTAGATAAGGTGGCAGAAGGTACTTACTACTAATGATCATCTATGGGTAGAGCAAAATAAAATACTGTGTCTAATTCCACTATAAATGTGAATCTTCAGTGATGAAGGATTTGTTGTTGTTGTTTTCTCCTTGGCTTAAAATTAACTTGTCAGAGCAAAGATATTGCAGCTCTTTAATGAAGAGATGCTGTGGTATAATGGGGTCAGAATGAGCTCTAAAGCACTTCTGTCAGTACGTCCTTGGATGATTTTCTTAACCTTCCTGAGCCTTAGTTATAAATGAGGTTAACATTTCCTACCTCAGGAAGATGCTCTGAAGATGAAGTGTCCTGTGTGCATAATTCAATAATAACAACTATAAAGTGACAGATAAAAGCAAGTCCACTGTAACAGTTACCTGATATAACTTTTATAGGTCTATTGGTTTTGTTTTATTGACAAGATTTAGTGATCAATATGATCTCATTTTTGCTTAATAAAAATGTGTAACTTATTTGCAAGTACTCACACAAAAAATGAGTTCTTCCTTCCCAGTTACTGGGTCTTTTTTCCAGCTTGAGTTCTGTAGTGGGGCAAGTCTAAGATACTTGGAGAGATTTATCTGCAGAAGCATATTCAAGGGCTAGCCAAATAGCTCAGCAGATTAAAGTGCCTGCAAGCAGGTGCAGGACCTGGGGGTTTGATGCCTGGACTTGATGTGCTGGCCCCACCCAGAGGGCACGCTTAGATTGCAATTGAGAATGGGCATGGTGGTGTTTGCTTGTAATCCCAGCTCTTGGGAGGTTGTAAACAGGTGGATCAGTATGAGTCTGATCTAGTAGTGAGACATTGAACATCCTGTAGGCCCTTCCCTAAAATAAAAAATAATAGTAATAAAAAAGAAGTATATTCAATCAGTTTGATAAGGTGTTCTGGGATTTACTATCTCGGTCCTCTTCTCATTCCCAAATTTCCTTCATAGTTTCACATATCTCCCATTATATAATAATAATTAGCGGCAAGGATTCTTTTGGCCAAAGTAAAGCATCAATACCTATTGATTTTTTCAGACAAATCTTCTGCTTATTGGAAATGAGATCATCTTCTGAACTTTTTCTACATTTCTATTTGTTCTGAAGCAGTAATAAAACAACTACCAGACAGGGATGAACCATGCATACAATAAAATGCCAATTTTACTCGAGAGAAACAACCAAGCATTTTGCCAGATCATAAAATGGGCCATTTGTATGTGTAGAGCGCCCAGAAATATTTTAAGGTTGCATGAAATTTGATGTTCACATCCTCAAATATTTAACTTAGCTTTTCCGTTGCTGACAAAGAGTGGCATGGCAAGAAGTATTTGCATTGCTGCCATTGGTATGTTAATTGAAAAAAGTCACCTTTCCTCTGCAATAATTATGCTCACACACAGAAACAATAAATCCAGAGCATTGTATACAGCTCTGTATTCCTCTGAAAGGAAACATAGTAATCTTCCCAACTGAGGCAAAATCATTTCTGGCTAACAGTGAGTTGTTACCTCATAGGATGTAATTTTTATTCTGAAATGTAAGCCACTTTTTACTACATGTTCCGTTCAACCTAGACATTCCCTTCCTAGTTATCTTTCCCAAAGAGTTAAAGATAGCATATTAAAATGATACATGTATACCCATAAATATAATAGCACAATTCATAGCAGCTAGATCTGGGAAGCAGCCTATATGTCCATCAACAAATGAATGGATAAAGAGTGTATTTATACACAAAAGAATACTACGCTGACACACAGAATGATAAACTTGCATCATTGGAAGGAAATTGGTTGCACCCTGACAGCATAGTATTAAGAGAAATAAATCAAGATACACCCTTAACTATCACATGATTTCTCTTATCTGAGAAACCTCCAATATAAATAAAGAGTAAAAAAAAGGTAGATAATAGGAATCAGGAGATCAAGGGTGGAGGGAGGCAGGAGGGAGTGGAAAGAGATGAAAAGAAAATTATGATATGGTATTAATATGTATTAACTCCCAACAGGGAAAACACTAGTTACATACTACAAATACATACTGATAAAAACAAGGCTCCCAAAACAAAATAAATCAAAACAAAAAAACTATTAAGACCTTGAAAATAATAGTCTCCAACACTGTCAGAACCAGACTTTTCTCATGAGCAATAAAGAGGGTGAATACTATATCTTTTCTTTAAGGATACTTCTTATTTTTTTCTCTAATGTATGGCTCAGGTCTTTCCAAAAGAATTTTTTGTGATAATGCAAATGTTCTGTGTTTTTGCTCTTCAACCTGAGAATTGCTAGCTATGGTGCTTATTGATCACCTGAAATGTAATTAGTATAACTGAAGATAACAACAATTAATTTCTTATTAATTATAATTAAGAGCAAATAGTTATATATGACTATTAACATAAAGACTGACAGTATAACTCAGTTGGGTACAGCCATTTAGAGGAGTTAACCAGAAATTATTTATTCTGGTACTATATGCTAAGTTCTGGGTTCAGCATTTTATATTTCTTTCTTTGTTTTAGTGTGTTATATTTCTTAATACATTTAACATGTTCCTGTGGTCTAGAACTACTGGCGGCTCACCCATGACTGTCCCATTGGGTATCTTATACCACTTGTGGTGGAAATGATTCTTATTGTTTTTATTAGTCTATTAATAAAATAAAAGCCACCTGCTGAGACAGTCATACATGTATCACCAGTGGTTTAAGCTGTCTGATAGCAAGCACATGAGTTTAAGCTTTGTCACGAACATATTAATCTCATTAATTACTCTGTCAAACAGTTGCTGACATTATAACCATCTTGAACATAAGAAAATTGATGCCCAGAGAGGGAGCGTTGGCCTCTGTCTCAGCCTAAGTGTGCAGCAAAGATAGTTAACACCCAGGAGAATAGCTCTACCATCTTCTGTCTTGCTAAGCACTCTTCTGCCTTTCTTTGAGGTCATTACTTATTCATTAAAAGCACTGATGACTGAAGGTTAGGCAGAGCATGAAAAGCATAAAGGAAGATTTAAATGTAGTGATCTCTTGAAGATTTCATGGCTAAACAAATGGAGAATTGATCTACTGAGTCACTTGAAATGATTGTGTAAGGGTCCATGAACATGCTTTGCCCAAAAGAATTACTATGACCTATAGAGTACAGGGAAAAAGAAATATTGACCTAGCTTCTTATTTAGTGTTGCTATAGAAATTCAGCTTCAAATGATAGTACTGTTTTCCTGTTGTATCAACAGACATCTTCAAATAGATCCATCCTTAGTTGGTTACAGCAGTCTGCAGATCCTCTAGAGAGGACTTTGAAATAGCTTTTCACAGTGCTTTGGACAGAAAGAGATGATTTCCGGAAGTTGAGGTACATATGGCTTGGACAGTATCTCAAGTGCTTTTCCAAAACAATGTCAGTTTAACACTTTGTGTAGGTGATCACCATCATGTCGGTGTCATATTGCATGTGTTAGGCAAAATTAAGGAAAATGTTCCCCTATCCCGGATATACATGAGAATCACCAGGAAGGCTTGTTGAATATAGTTTACCTTCTCATGAGCACCAGGTTAGGAGAGCAAATGACTTAAATTAGATTGGGCAGAAACGTAAATGCATTTGTGAAGGTTTCTTCTTGGGAAATTTTCTCCCACATGTAGGATGTCTTAAATCTTTGATAGATGTCGGATGTAGTAGGATGTTTTAGATCATTAAAGACTTTGACATTTTTCCTTATGTCTGAGTTACAAACAGGTAGTATCATACTAATTTAATATAACGATCACCACAATGATAATCATGTTGAATGTGTTTATGCCTAAAGCCAGGAAATACATGCAGTGTTATGAAATTAAATAAAAACTAAGTGTGTTTAAATGTGATTTCCCAGATAGCTCATTTGATAGTGCAGTAAAATTTTACCTTTAAGGCACCATAGTTCTAGAAAGGATCAATACTAAAAAGGTTGAAGACAAGATCAGAGATGTATTGATATTTCAATCTGAAAATCCTGTAGGTTTTTCCAAACAAAAATTACATGCAGATGGATTGTTTGACACTCTCAAATTTTATTATGTGTGGTACAGAGAAAGTATACATATAAGAGAAAATACAGAAAGTTGTCAGAGTAGAATCTCCAAAATTCTTTCCTAGAGGAAAAACAGAAAATTCATTAATTTTAGAGGACAAAAAATAACACTGACAATTCACATTTGCAAATGTACCATGCCAAGCTATTTTCTCAGTACTTTAACTTTTTTTAGCCCTCAGAATTACTATGTTCTGTTTTTTAAACATGGAAACTGAGGCGCACGGAGATGATTTGTTTGCCTAGTTGGTGCCAGTGATAGTTTCATATGCTGAGCGTTTGTTTTACTTACTTTCTTGTCTTACAAATTACAATAGGGTCGGAGTTTCTACTGAAGTGACTCTCCCTGTGTACCTACTCCAGCAGCACTGAGAAGCCAGTACTCAGGAAGACAGGCTTATTGTGGGTTATGTCACACTGGTCTTCCTAATGACCTCTCTCCACTTTGTGGCATCTGTGTTTTCCTAAACAAAGCTCCTAGGCTCCTAAATAAGATTTTAGTGGGCTGTGGCTGCAATTCGTCCTTAATGTCCTTTTCCCAATTATTTTAGAACAATGAGATGACACCGCTGTTACATTTTAGGGATCATACTAGTTGGACAAGGTCTCTTTCATTCTTGTGTTCACTGGTAGACTGAGTTACAAAGCTTCCTTAGGGTATTTAGAAAGACTAAAAAGGATACTTGCCTTGAATGGCTGCTGGACTGCATGTCAGAGAAGACAGTTCGTTGCAGTTGTACATCTTACCTAAGAAGAAATAACAGCTCAAGTCTCAACCTGGATTTTAGCAAATCATAGCAAATCAAATTTGCTAATATGACCAAAACTAGAGACAGAAGAATTGAGTTCTCAGAATTAAAATCTATCGTTTTTCATGTTAATCCTAGATGTCAACTTAATCAAATCTTTAGCTGCTCCATGACCATGACCCTGTTGGTCACTTTCTTTCTGTGTTTTGCTGTTGCAGAAGCACAGGGAAAAGAAGCAGGTGATAAAGCTATGTTTTTGTTTTTATTTTCTGTTGGGGTTTGTTTGTTTGTATATTTCAAGATAGGATCTTACTATATAGTTCAGGCTTTCCTTAAACTAGCTCTATAGCCCCGGCTGGCCTCGAACTCATGCTGATCTTCCTGCCTCAGTCTTCCCCATGCTAGGATTACAGGTATGCAATTATGCCCAGCTGAAGTTATGGTAAAATTTTTTTCTTACAATTTTTATCAAAGGTGGTACCACTTTTTAATGTTAGAAAATCTTCTGAGTTTAATTGCTTTTGATTATGTTTTCACACCAAACTTGGCCAACTAAACAGAGGAGTGAGTTATCAGCTTACGACAATTTTAACTGAACTTGGGACAACCAGGTGAGGTGAGTGCAGGCATCGGCTCCACCACTTCTGGGTGTGCATTGCTGAGAAGTTCCTACCTGGCCTAAACCTCAGCTGCTCATGTGTGATGGGGTGGTGGGAAATAAGACCTGGTTCAAAGGCTGATGGGATTTTTGGGATTTTTTACATATTCCAGAGCAAAATGGATTACATGGCAGCATTATCAGAATCATAATTAGCATTATTATGACCTGACTGCTACAAAGCATAGTGCTAAGTCTTTGAAGACTGGGATGAGTGAGGCTAATGCTGCAGATGAGTTCCATATTTACATAAGTCAGATGAAACAACACTTGAAAGTATCAGTAAAAATCTCACAAAGGTTGTCTTAGCTGATTTTGTTAAATACTGTGTTTAAGTCAATCGTATATGTTAGTTACCAGAGCAGAGACTTAAAGACTGTTCTACTCAGCCATTATTTTATTGTTCAACATATACACTAAAATAATTATTTGTGATTTAAATGCTCTTCATTTTGCTAGCTCACCCAGCATTGCCTGAAGTTTATCATGTGGAGTGGTTCATGTGTCAGGTCATATGATCTGTCGGTTTTATGCTATCTGTTTTATGGCAGCCTTGCTAAGTGACTGACACCTTTTTCTTTGTCAGTTTTACTAAGCTAAAAGACTGCTAATGACCTATTAGAAGACTACAGTAATAAGCTCCAAAACAGAGTTTTTGAACCTAGAGAAAAGATTGCCTAATTCACTGATAACTTATATGCCATCCCTTGCAACTCTGATGGTTTATGGTAAACAAAATACATAGCAGCAAACGAAGAAAGAACAAACAAACAAAAAAAGAACAAGGAAATCCAATTAAAATTAAAAAAGTACTATACAGGTGAGCACAGACTAATGATGCTAATTCCATGACTTTTCATATGCTGCCTTATAAAGGAGGCCTTAGTACACAGGTTCTCTCCTATCTACATGACTTCCCATCAAGGAAAACTTGTTTCTATCTTATACAAGAGGAATCTGAGGAGTTTAAAGGATTTGACAGATCCATGAGGCAAAGTGTACACAACCTTCAATATCAGAGCCAGGCTTAAAATCCCAATCCAGTTTTTCTCATTCTTGCTCTGAGAAGAAGATAGCACATGCAGGGTGGTAACCAATACTTAGACTATCACTTACAGCAGGTGGGGCTGCTGCTGCTTGTCCTACTCCTCTAAGTGCTGTGCTTAGACCAGCAAAAACAAGTTTCCAGACATTTCCACAGCTTTCTTAGCAAGCTGAGATCCTCAGAAGAGACCTGAGGGAGGACAGACATATAATGGGAATGCAAAACTAATCTTCAACTTGAAAAGAAAAATAATGAGAATATTCATGTACATCATAAAGAAAAATAATGATTACCTTTGATTCCTAGAGAAAGTTAATTTAAAATGTATCCACGCTCCATTGTACAGGAAAAAAAATCTGCGAAGTTGAGATACATCTTTAATAGGCAGAAACAAGAGTCATCACCACTTGAGCACTGGGAAGATGCTTATTCACAGTAATTGGAGGGAAGAAAGATTTTGAAGATAAACTGACTTTGGTGGAGAACTGTTTTTCTTTTAAAATGAAAACATTATTTGGACCTTAAAAGATACAATCTGTCCTGAATAGCAACCCCTAAGAAAGTATACTCAATCAGAAAACCATTAATTAGATTGTTTTATGTTTTCATCAAATTATAATCTTTAATCAATTTAAAGCAAAGGATCCATTTTCTGACAGAATTTTTCACGTTCTTGTGCCCTTTGAAAGGAAATGGTAAAGACGTCCGTAGTGTGTGGAAGAAGAGAAGTAAACATAAATTTTATTCATTTTATATGGCTTAATACATCAAAAAGATAACTTCATAGGTGCAGACTTAGCATTGGCATCAGTTTTAGTATCTGTATAGAAAAACTACAACACATTTTAAAATGTGATACCAGAGTAAAATAATTACCTTTTTAAAGTTTCTTTGACATTGGACACTTTATCTGAAAGATTCCCATTCTACCCACTCAGGTGGTAGACTCTTTTCTCATTGGTACTTATCCACTCAGAAATGCTTATTTTGTATCTACCAGGTTCTAGGGAAAGCTCAGTGCCTGGGATTTGCCAGGCCCTTGTATTAAAGGCACAAGACAAAGGAGGCCTAATCCAGCTCATCTCAAGCTTGTTCCTTTATATCACCCTTTGAAACTATGTTTGCCTCCAACCCTAATATGTCAGCCTTACAAATCTGCTTTCTATTCTCGGAAAATATCACATTCTCTTGCTCCAGGTTCTTTGCACATTCTCTTCCCTGTCAGAAGCATCTTTCTTGTGTGGTTGCTTAGAGTTCATCAGCCTATAAGCCCAACTCAGAGGAAACACCTTGGGCAAGGTTCACCCTGGGGAGCCAGACAACATCTTCATCTCGCTGAGGGCCCTGTCTGCCATCCTGTTATAATCACTTACCTTTATGTGTCCGATTACATCTCAGCTTCCTCTGGCTATTGTGCACTTTGAACCCCAGTCCTCAGCAAACATTTCTTTGAGTGGCTCAACTTAATAATGGTATTAAGGTTCATAAATCTTGCCCAGATGGCACAAGGCAATGCTTACGTGTAAATTGGGGCATAGTTTCATGACCTTAGGGCATGCTGTGTACATTTCCTCTGGGGTAAGAATTCAGAGAAATACTGGCCTTGTGTACTTTCATTCCATTTTTAAAGTGAAACTCAAGTTGCAGGACAGGGATGGCAGATATTAAGTGGATTTGGAGGGCATGTTGTTCTATCAACACTGATGAGAGAAACGGTGGAGTTTTATGGGACCCTTGGGCCCAGAGAAATATGCTGGAAAGATTTATAGCTGAATTTATTTCCAATGGCAAAGGTCAGGTAATATACTTTGCTGTGCTATACTTACAGTTTCAAAGTGGGTTTTTAAATTGAAGTGATATCCAGTTAGAGTAGAGATCATGCTGAATGTTAAAGTGCATCTCAACATGATAGAAAACTTCCACTGCAGAGTTTCAAAACACTTACAAGTGTTAGAAAATCTATTATATAAATTGCAAGCAACAACAAATTATGTTTCTAAAATACCACTTAATCAATGAGTAAGATGTCAACAATATTATCACCTGTGAAATGCTTAGAAGAACAAAATCTTGTCAAAACATGACTCAAAGTTATTATGCCCATATTTGGAAGGCTGAATTGTTAACCCTTCCAAGGTTTTAGTTAGGAGATCATCTTGTGACTCTCACCCTATTTCTTGACCTGTGGCTGATGTCCACTGGAATTATTTTTTCTCTTCATTGTGTTTAAAGATAAATGTCACCAGATTTATGATACTTTTAGAGTTATAAAATTTATAAATATTTAGATAAATATGGAAGCAGCATTGATTTTGCTGAGTTCAGGCTGATAATGTCTATTACAGGAGGGTATTCTTCATTGAAAGATATAGATGAGTGTATGTTTTCTTTCACTATTGGTTTTGTTCTGTCTAAACTTGAAGTTGTTTCCTATAATGTCTTACAACCAAATGGCATAGAGTGCCTCTGATGGAACACAAGCTGCAATTGAGATTCTACTAGCATTGTTGTACAAAATTCACTCAAATCCATAGTTTTCTCTTCAGTTTTATATTTTGGATGCTATCATGTAGAAATAAGTTTGAACATACATAAAGTGACTTCCTTCACTGGAATTCCAAGGTGAACAGCCTCATCATTAATTTGAACAGGTAAATCACCCATTGCTTGAATAAATGTAACAAACCATCTTTTATTATCAATTACTTTAAAAGCAGCTATATGTGGGATTTATTAATAATTTATATAACCATTTAAAAATTGATCACAAATGAGACCAGAATACTGTTATAAAAACAAAGATGGGAAGAAACAGAACAATGATCTGGTACAAGTCCCACTAATGTAGGGAAGACAATGTACAGTTCACATTACTAGGCCATATTTTCCCACCCCAAGTGATCTTCCAATTTATATTCTTAGATTTTCTCTAATCAAAAATTTTACAGCAAGACAACCTAGCAATAAATTGAGCTTATTTCTTAAACATTACCTCTTAAAACTACTTTTTAATGGAAAGATTGACTAGAAACATTTCCATATTTCTTTAACCTAAAATACATTAACTTAGAATGGATTTAAAGGGAATTTTTTAATTGACTAATATCAAATCTATCATTTTTTTAATTCAGGGAAAATTTCCTCTCATTTATTCTCAGGAAGTCTCATGTACAAGGACTGTTAAAATGATGAGCTGTGCTGAGTTTTGACAAGGACTTGTACTGCAAAAAGTTGAAATCTCACTGGAATACAGTTATATATTCACTGTAGAAAAGAATGCCCTATTTAAAAACTAGGACAGATCATGCTGATATGGAAAAGGAAATAACTGTGTGATTAATACAACCAAAATTAAAGACTGAGTTGTTGGCACCCATCTAAAATCCAGAGGATCTACTTGCTCCTTGAAAGCACTCTTGTCCTGTCTTATAGTGTTAAATAGATTTTGTTAAAAGAGGAAAATATTATTTGTAACCAGCATACCATTACGAAAACAAAGAGGAGATGAACCAGATGGATGATCTCATAAGAATCTGATGATATTGGCATAGGAAAGAGGAAAACCAGACCACATTTTAGGCAATATTTTTGCCCTCCAATGATAGTGACCTTATAGCTTATTCTCTTAGAGTCTCACTCAAACATGGTCTTGCTATTTTATAAACATATTACAAGGAAAAGGGAAAATCAGAGGAGAATGTTATTTAAAGCCACCACCTATTATAGTAATTCAATGTCCTCCACTGTTTATTTTCCCACAGTTTTGAATGCCTGACTCCAAGTGGACAAAGATGCTTGCCAAAGCAAGGGTTGTCTCTACAGTATTACAATATTAGTGAGGTTAAATGGACAAGCGATAAAAATATCATTAATATTATTCTTTTAAAGCGTATATTCATTAATAAGATCCCAAAGTAATATATAAGTATGAATGATTTATCAGTTTAAATCCTTGGGGAAGCTTATTCATGTACCAAATTCACCTGTCATAAAACTCACCATTTTCTCTGAACTATAAAGTTTAATACCCTTGGAATTATTATTAATTATTGTGTAAAAAGGAGACAAGAAAATTTAAGCATTCAGATATAGGACCAGCCATTTATGATTTTTGAATACATACACTTCTAGAAAAAAGTACATTTCTTTCAATATATCTAATAAAAATAAACCAGAACATATGTATTTGGATCCCTAATGTTAAGGTTATAAACAAATGAGGAAGACAAAAAAAAAACCCCACAAATATTTGCAACATAATAGCCCTTCTTTCCTTGTAAGAAATCCACATTGCTGGATTATGAAACCACAAATTTAAAAATAATTTCTTACTCCTGATAGTTTTAGACTATGCATCAGAGTGACTACCACCCATCCTCTGTCATGCTACTTACTAGGCAAAACAAAAATATACACCTCATAAACCTGTTCTCCAGAACACAAAATGGGCTCATGATGAGTGGCAACCACCGGCCCTAAGCTTATCAAACAGATCTTCTTGCAAAAAACATTTCTTTATATAGACAAACTTGCAGGTAATCATGCAGTTTTCATGAACTCTTTCTCATTTGCAGAGTAGACAAGAACACATAAATAAATAAAAATTAGATTATTTTCTTACCTTTTGGAAAGCAGTCAAAAGCTATACTGTTGGTGGGATAGTGTACCAAGTAACAGACTTTTGTACACTCTTTCTTACTGGTGGTATACAGTCTACAGGAAAAGTAAATATATAGGTATGTATAAAATAAGTCTGCACACAATATTCCTTTTTCATTATTATTATCATTTTTGATTTTGGAGAAGAGGCTGCGATAGAGACCATAGAGAGTATGCTCACTCTTCCAGGGGATCCAGTAGTGTTCCATAGACCAGTTCACTGCAATTCAGGTACCTCTGAACATGGGATTACTGCTGCCTCTTGGGTAGGGAGGTTGGGTTTCACTTCTCTGAGTTAAAATAGCTGAAGGGAACCAGCCCTTAGGTAACTTATCTAGTTGCTCAGAGTGCTACTTCCTTCCTGCTGCCACTCCTTTGGTCTCAGCCTAGTCACTGTCATGGTGACCAACCTGTATTATGAGTCCAGGAAGATGGAACAAGTAGCAGAATGTTGAGGAAGTTAGGGATCCAAACAAATGAAGAAGCGAAACAAAACAAAACAATATAACAAATTAACACAGTGCAGGAGTGTGTTCCAGAACTTTCTAGGCATCATCACCTGTGTAAGGTTTGGTTCTCACATCCATTTTCTAGCAGTCTGATGTTTTGTTTGTTTAATCAAATATGTCCTTGTATTGACAATTCCACTTTATAAGATTGCTTTCTTTAAGAACACATGCTTTACTTATATATTTTCCTTCCAGTAAATGTAAATTTGGTAGCAAAACAAAAGCAGCATCAGAATAGACATATTTTAAATATTTTATATCAGAGGCATACATTTTTGTTATTCTAACATGTATTTCACTATAAAATGTGTTTGACAACTTCATCCCATCTTTCATGTAGTACGGACATCCAGTTTCTGCCCCAGGCTTAGTAGTTAGCCATATACCCCTACATTCGAGAAGGGGTTTTGTCCCTAGCTGTTCACCTGCCCATCACATCTAGGTGCTTTTAGCTTTCCACAGAAAACTGTATCTAACTCAGGGAGTTTTGTTTCTCTACACTGCCTGAGAACAGTAGCTTAGAAAATGGATGAGCTATTAGGTGAAAGGTAGCTTAGGCCTCTCATTATTATTCATGGCGATCCTTCACCAAAGAAAGCCTGAAACCAGAGGGTAATTCGCAGAGCATCATCTGGTTGCAACCAGTTCAGGTGAGAAAGGCAAAAGATCTCATTCACCTATTCCAGTAGAGCCATGCTGCGTCTTGCTTAAGAGCATCCATCCAGCTTGAAAAGGAGTGCAATGGCCAGTAATAAGTCATGGCCCAAGCCCCAGCATGCCCTTCTATTTACCTGGCATCTTCAAGTTCACTGTAAATACACATGCTGATCAGCAATAGAAGGTGCATAGGAAGATGCCAAATCTAGGAGCCAGGTGAGATAAACAAAGTTTTGACATGCTTTTCTTTTCAGAAAGGATTATTAAGCAGGAATCATCTAAAACTCTCCAAATGACAGCAGGCTTTTCTGTACCCCTAGTGATAGAAATCTCAAATTTCAACAAGTAGTTGAGTTATATATTCTGCCTTCTGAGCTTGCGTTTTTCCAATCTGAAGATAGAGACCAGAAAACACTGGCTAAAGCTTGACTATGTCAGTATCATACAGATAACATTAAAATTTTGAAAGTCTTGATTAACTGTCTGTCCCATATAGAATAATTTTTTTTTCTTTCAAACAGTGGAATTTAACCGAAGAAGCAAACGAGAGGAAAATTCAACTCCTGGAGGAAAATAAAGCAGTATGGGGGCAGTTTTAATATCTGCCCAGTAAGCCAACAAGCAAGTTTGACTCTAGGTAGACAAGGAGCTGTAGCGCAGAGTTGGTTGGATGAGTAGAAGCATGCATGCGCCAGACGGCAAGCTGCAATGATGGAGTAGAGCTGTTCAAATGAAAACACTGAAGATTGAAATACACTGCGACCAACAATGGGTAAGAGGACATTTCTGTTCCATTATTTACTTTGTAGCTCATATCATCAATGACTTTCTTCTCAGATACCCTCCCTCAGAAAATTATAAACAGAATACCCCACTGAAGAGATATATTTTTCAAGTGTACGTTTTGTGTTTTTTCTTGTTTTTAACCAGACAGCTTGAATTTAATTTGTTCCTTTGTCCCCATTACCAAAATCTAAATACTTAAGTTAATTTGAGGCATATTTGGTATTGAACAGAATATTACAATGCTACCTAGTATGACAACAGTGGTCTATTTTCATTACTTTTTTCCATGCACATATATTTTTCATTGCTGAGGACTGAGTTGACAAATATAAACACTCTCTATGACATCTAATTCATGAATACAACATCAACTTGAGATTTGTTTCAAATGACTTCTGCATCTTTTCTTACCTTACTGTTTACATAATTTTTAAGTTAAGGTTGTCTCAAATCAGCAAGACTGCTGAAATTATGGGAATCATCTCCAATTCAATCCTTATGTATTAAGTCACAGTAACTTCTAGAATGGTGCTGTCCAATGCAGTAGCCATAAGCATTGGTGGCTATTTAAATTATTTGAAGCAAAATACAATAAAATGCTTTTGCTCAAGTGAGTCATCACATTTCAAGCACATGAGAGCCACCCATGCTAGTGCTGACGTATTGGATGGCAAGGATCTAGAACATGGCCATCTTGCTCTTGGGTTACATGGCTGAAGATAAAGTGTCTGGATTCTGTTTTGGGACCTCAGAGGGCTGGCTCATCAGAAACCCCAGTGTTTGGAGGTACATGAATCCCCTCCTGTGGCTCAGCCAATGTCTAGCCAAAGACTTTAGGGAGTTTTAGAGAAGTGTCTACACAGTGCCAAAAGGGCCGAAATAATTTTCAAACGTCTTTCAGACTTGTTATAAAACAAAAGCTGTATTTTTTCCTTTGGATTTTTATATTTTTCTGGAATGTTTATCTT
Organism: Tympanoctomys barrerae; assembly: GCA_002564285.1. NCBI lineage: Eukaryota > Metazoa > Chordata > Mammalia > Rodentia > Octodontidae > Tympanoctomys > Tympanoctomys barrerae. The sequence goes on from NDGN010224371.1 coordinate 16,487, forward strand.
GATGCCATGTAGACACAAAAAACAGCATCCCCCTCCCACCACTCAAAGAACATTCTCTTAAGGAAAGACACCAATGAATTCCCAGTGGAATCATTGTTGTGATTGAAATTGATTATACAGCATTTGAATTTTTCAGTTGATAAGAGGAAGCCTCTACCTAAGCAGCCTTCTTTGAGTGCAGGTTACTGCTGTGCATAAACAATACAGTAAGCAATAATACATTCCATAGCATATTGGTCTAATGCATCTCTCGACAGACAGTATCACCATTACATTCTGTATATATAAGCTATGTTAACAAACAAGGAAGCCAAGAGGGTAATTCCTGCCTTAGAATTTTGGCATTTCACTCATGTTTCAAGAAAAAAAGGAGTAAAGTGGAACAGGCTTCAGTTTAGGAGTCAGACCTGGTCTGGTGCAATCTTGGCTGCTAACAAGATGTGGACTTTCATGTCACATAAGGCTCTAAGCCTGAGTTTACTCAGCAAAATGAAATAATATCCAACAATAATTCCCAGTCAGTAAGCAAATTGTGAAAAGTGAGCAGCCATTACAAAGTATGGAGTATCTATTTATGTATATCTATTCCAAATGGCAACAATGCTAGTGCTATTATAAATGTTAGTCTTAGCATTCTAAGAGCTACTGTCATAACCTAAAAGGCCTCAACAATAATTGGACCAAATCATTAAAACTTACCAAAAGTAAAAGTAGTTTGTAAGTTAGTGATTCTAAGTAGTGTAGCATTGAATTAAATACCCAATTTAAAACTTATAGTTTGGTAATTTTTAATACATACATTATTCAGCAACTATATTGCCTACTTAATTATTTGGAGAAATATCTAGTTAATTTTCTGTGTGTGTGTATATGTGTGTACCAGAAATAAATAAAAACCGTACATGTTGGAACAGCTGCTGGATAAAAGTTCTATAAAATGCAACCCTGACATGAGATTCTACAGTAAAAACTATAGAAGTATAAATATGTCAGTACTTTATCATTACAGGCACATGCATAAATATATGCATAGATATGATAATGGAATTTCTTTTATTGCTTTATTTTCATGTCCCCTGTGGTGTTCAGTCTGTCTTTAACTGAACTGTTATATTTACTTAAGCAGTCACATTGAAATGAAATGTACTTTTAAACAAAGTTTTTCACATTTTCAGGAATAGAAGGAATTAGCTTTTGATTGATATTCTATTTTATGACACATTTATGATACATATATTATTACTTCCATTTTATACTTAAAAATGCTGAGATTTAGATCATTTTGTTTGTTTGTTTGCACTTTTTTTTCTGGTGGTACTGGGGTAGAACTTTGGACCTTGCACTTGCCAAGCAGGTGCTTATGCCACTGAGCTATCTCCCTGGCACTGATGCTAAGATTTAGAAAAGCTCAATGACTTGTAAAGCCCCACATTTGATAAATGGAATGGCTTGGATTTGAACTCAATTTGTCTCTTTCCAAAGCCACTTCCTACACCATACTTCATGCCATGGTGCTTCACTATCTTCTCTTCCTTTTGCTTGACTGGTTGCTATGGGGACAGATCAGCCTACACATTTGTTCTGTTTCTCCCTTGTCTCAAGGAGATGATTTTTCTTCAGTTTTTCCATAATTTTATTGAGAAAGAAATAGCAATGAGACAGTTTCAAATCAAATTGGTAGGA
>NDGN010224866.1:0-10523 GCA_002564285.1 Tympanoctomys barrerae
GCACCTACAATATTTAAATGGCATTGGAATACCCATCTCTGACAAAACTAAACAAAAAAGGGGATACAAATGAAGGACTATTTTGTCTCTGTATATACAAAATAGGATAGATATACAGCTACTTTTTCTTAATTCAATGAGAGAAAGCACACAACATTTTAACCTTGTATGTCTGATTTATTTCAATTAGCATTATGATCTCAAAGTGTATACATTCTCCTACAAATGTCTCACATATAGCCTACTTTCTGGCTGAAAAATACCACAAAGGTGATATTTTAAAATAAGATTCATAAATAGGAAGGAGGAAGGATTCTTGCAGATATAGAAAGTAGTATGAATCAAATCTCTGAGACAAGTGCTAACATGGCATATGTAAGGAAAGCTACAACATGAAAGTGGTGGGAATGATGGACTGAAGAGTGATATGAATGACAGGATATATGCAAGCTATTAAAACAGGCCCAGCTTATCTTGAGCATCATGAAACAAGAATAGATTTATTCCAAAGGTGGAAGGAAATCACAGTAAAGGTGTTGAAACAGTGGGAATGTCAGCTAAATATGTTTCTAAGAGAAAAGTTTGAATAATGACTAAGACAGATTAAAAATGAGAAAGAAATACAGATTCAGTAACTAAAATAATGCAAGAGACCAAGCATCGCAGAAATTGGGATGTCTGTTGAACATCCTGGGGAAAATGTTCAAAAGGAACTTGATAATATGGGCTTAGTGTTTCAAAGAATGATTGGGACAAGAGATAAAGACATGAAATTTATGTAAATTGTAGCATGGATGCATTTGTAAAATTGAGAAAAAGGGCAAAAAAAGTGTCCATCATTTAAGGCATGGATAAAGGAAGATAAACTTTTGCAGCCAACTGAAAATAAATGTAGAGAAATAGAAAATTCTGGAGATAGATCATGTCAGAATAAAAAAAAAAGAAAGAAAGAGTGGCCATCAGGGTTGCCTGTATCTTAATGAGAACAATTTCATCAGAATAGTGAATATAAGGGGAAAATTTAAAAAGTGAGTGGACAAGGTGAATAGATGGCTACTCTTCCAAGATACTTGGCAATGAAAGGAAGAATGAGCTCATATGCTTTGGGCAATTTGATCAATGGTCTACAACAAAGTACCTCTGCCCTTTCTTATCCTTGAAGGACACCTATGCTGTATAACTGAAAGGCTGTGCCATTCTATTTTTTCAAATATGAATTTTAGAATCTTGGTAGTGTGGGATTTTTCATCCAGGTTCCTGCTCTAGGCTTCTTTGCAGTCTTTCTTTTTTTGAAAGAGAGACAAAAAAACCCATAAAAATGATACAGAATTTCAAAACAAGATAATAGGAAATTAACAACAGTTATTATACCACATATTGTTGTCTTCAAAGTAGTTGCTGAGATTACCAGATACAAGCAGACAAAATTGATCAAATGGTATAAACACTAACTATTCCTCTCAATGAACTAATAGAAATCAGTAGTACAATTATCTTAGCTGTCTTGTGTATATATACATATCTTTCATTTCTTCTTTCTTTTCTCATTTCCCCATCCCAATTTTTTTGAGTAGCTTTTTCCCCTTCACTATATCTACTTCCATTCTTATCTTTAATCCCACAGCTAGCCCTTCTTATCTACAGACAATCATGTAAATATTTGAGGTATTTATATTTATAATATTTTATAAATATTTTTATAAATATTTTATATATTTTATAAATATTTTATATTTCTATAAAATAGAAATACTTTATTAATAGAATAAAGTCATCTTCTGACCTTGAGTAACTTCCTGTACCATGTATAATTTACATGTTTTTCTTCTGAGACAGCATTCTTTTGGCAGCCCTATACTGTAAAAAGCATTGTTCATAGACTGTTCATGGTTAAAGAGGCTCAGTTTTTGAAAATATCCCAGAATATTTTAATCTGACATTTCTAAATCCTTGCCACATCTGTTCTTCAGCAAAACCAGAGCTCAAGAATGTTTTGACAGGTTAAGAAAACACTAAGATGTCACTGTATTGGTTTTCCCAGCTGATGAGGCATTGGCTTTTGCTGTAGCATTCAAGGGCCATAATGCAGTTTGTATGTTAAATCAATACCTTATAAAACTTCTGCACAACTCTTGGCTTATTATTTAAAGCAAGGAAAGGACAAATCAATTTCTTATGTGTCAAGGACATTCTTGACAAAGGGCCAAATGGAATGGGCAGGCTCAGTGCCATGGAGTGCAATGGAATGGAAATTGTGCATTGTGTTTATATTTTCTTTCCAGATCAGTGGGAGCCTTCCAGGGTGCTCACACTTGTTTGTGGACTCTCCCTGCCTTGAAATAGTGCAGGACAGCTAGTTCTTTGGGCATACATCTTGGTACCAGGGAAACTTCTTTGATAGAAAAATGACTTACCTACCACTAAAAAATGGATCTGAATAGCAGTGCTTAGGAACTCCAAGAGTAGACAGAGTTTTAAGTCAGTAGATAAATGGGGTGAAACACAATGCTAAACTGTTGAACAACAACTTATGGATAGATACTGTGACATGTGGTATTAGAAAGGAAAATGGAGAACTGGAAGGGTAGCCTTGATGGTTTGAGAGATCTGGCTATAGTCAGCATATTAATTTTCAGAGTACAAAAGGACCTTGAGGATATCTAGCTCAGTGTTCTCAACCCTGGAAGCCTATCAGACTCACTAGGGAGTTTTTTTAAAAATCACTGATGCTCAGACTTTACCCGTCTACACCAATTAAATCAGAAACCCTGGGGACAAGATCTAATGCTAGTATTTTAAAAAGCTCTCCCAGATGATTGCAGTGTAAAATCAGGGATGAAAACCAGTACTATAACACCAGTGTCACATTTTAGATTGAGAAACTGAAAATGAACAAGTGAAGATGTCTTTTTCTAATTCCTGTTGTTGTCAATATTGGATGGGAGATAAGAACAAGTGTTGCTAGGTTAGTGGTTGAAAAAGAGAATAGTTTCTTTGTGGGAGCTAATGATTAGTTCATTCATGTTTTTTCTTTTTGTGTATATAATCTCTGAAAACTTTTCCAAAGAAATAACATTAAGATGTTGAAAGTATACTTTTATTATTGCATATGGTGAGAGAATCGTCTCCATTCATCACATATTTTATTTGTCTGCCATGTGTTAAATTATTTGCCAAATACTCTAAGGCTATTTCTTAGAGTGCTTCAGACAAAGTCTTAGCCTTCAGAGATATCTGCTTGGGAGGTAGAGCCAGGAAGCCAAGACAAGTTCATGGATAAATTTAATCCCCTGGGAAAGTCAATTAACTTTGGTAATGGAGAATAGTTTTATTTCTTAGTCACATAGTGTACCCTTGTTGAGCAATGAAATAGAGATACTTAAGAATGCTTGCAGATGTTAGTCATGTACTACCAGTCGGGTGGTCATAGGTATCCCTTAGGTAGCACCAATATAAGAAAGAACAGGAAGTAGGGTCTTACTATGACCCAAGCAGTTACTGCCATTTCTGAGAGAGGGAAATGTGGTTTGAGAAAGGAGTGAAATCTTTTGGAAAAAGAAACAGGCATGAGAAGGTCATATATACTTCAATTTGAATCCCAATCTCAATTTCCTCCATTATCAGCTATGTGCTTGGGGAGACAACTTTCTGAGTCCTGTTCTTTTTGTCTAAGATATGGGCAAAAATGTTAATAATTGCCCTTTCTGCAACCTTTCCTCTCAGGAGAGTTTCAGGAACATTTTTTCAGCTCTACCAGTAAGTTGCCTTTCACGGACCAGGGAAAAAAACTGCAGGTCTGTAGTGTTCTGCATGTTCTTATACATGTGTGCTTGTATTTTTATATCTGTACAGAGCAATTGTCCTGTTTTTGTTCCCCTCTGTGTCTCCATTTGAATTTCTATCCCACACCTCTCTTTGTAGGCTTCCCTGGCAGGTCACATAATATTGCCAATTTAAGCCAAATATAAATGGGCTCTATTTCCTAATCCTGTATTTTAACATACGTAGCTCTTTTTAAAATTTATTTATTTATTTGGTACAGGGTCTCACTATGCAGCTCTGATTCATAGTGATCCTCCTGTCTTAGCATCCCCAGCTATGGGATTGCAGGAGTGGGCCATCAAACCAGGCTTCAGTGGCCAGCTTGGCGTTGAACCAGCATGTGGTAATAGGGATTGACCCTGGGCCCTTGTGTTTGCCAGGCAAGTGCTTAGACTGCTGAACTTTTGATTTGTTCTTTTGATTTGTTGGCTACTTTTTAAGTATCTGTGTTCTTTCTGGAGTCAGAATCATTATGTTTCTGTGATTTAATGTATAGAAAGAGTCACATGTTTTCTTTTTAATTTTATCTTATAAATTCAGGTAAATATGAAACTGACCTATTATGTGATCATCAGTTGTACTTTGGAAATTTTTTGTATGCAAGCTTTTCTTTAGGATCAAATCTACTTATTTTAAAAATAAAATTGGAATTTTAACAGAATGGTGTATTTTATTGTCATTTTTGTATCGCATCATTTCATATGCAACAACTAATATCTACTTCACAGGATTTTTATAAGGATTAATGCAACTAATTGGATATAAAAAGTGCTTGGTACATATTTGGTACTTGATATACATTTTTTGGCATGTACCTCCCAAGCATTTCTGAAGACAACTATATTTCTTTACATGTTTGGATGCCACTGAAATGCTCAAGTAGCTTTACCTGTGATAGTATTTTCTCCCTATGCCAGTCCATGAAGTGGTAGTACTGTCATCCCTATTTTGTAAATGAAAAAAGTGAAATGAAACAATTTGCCTCCCTTATATTACCAAAAGAGTAAGGTAGATCTCAGACCTGAATTCAGATATAAGCCCCTCTTTGCTTTCTTTTGCCATATGGAGAATCCATAATAGTAACTAAGGCACATTGGGAGAAAAAGTGAGCTTCTATGTGAGGCAAAATGAATAAATTCTTTCTTAAGATACAAATGAGGACAGCCAGTATCACAAGGCTACTAGAAGTTTGGGTCTCTAGGGTTGTTGATTAAGGAGAGACTTAGCACTATCATTATTCCTCCTTACTTGAGTTCATTAACACCTTTCCAAGGTAATTTTGTGGATGAAGAATATGAATGGTCTGGTTAGGCCTTCAGTGGGGTTTTAAGGCAGCTCAAGCTAACCCTGCTGGGCATTCTTTGTTCTTCTTTTCACTCCTTACTCAGTAGCTGACTCATTATATGACCTTGAGCAGAGGCTTTGCTAAAAACTCAGCACTTGAAGCATGAGGCTAAGAACACAGACCCACTCCCAGGGCATTCAGGTAGACTAGATGATTTTTTCACTTTTCAAATGGAAAGGATTTACTAGTGAGTCCCAGGAGACTGAAGATCCCCTGAGGTGATGTGGCAGGGGACTGGCCCATCAGGCCCAGAGCCTGTGTCTGCTGTTCCCATCTGAATCAGGGCTGCCTGCCAAATGCTATTTTGGCAATACGGCTCAAGTTGTCCATTGTTTGAAGGTCATGGATGTTCTGCTCCATACGAATGCATGGGGGCAAGTGAACTGAGATAGACTTCAGTGTCACTATAATAGCTTGAGGCAGAGTGATTATGGCACACATTCATGATCACAGCCTATAGCTGCTACTCAGTTGCCTTGCTACCGTGCATGGTATTCACTTGAGCAGTCATAGAAAACAAATCACAATAGGGTCTAAACATAGCTGTGGAACAAGGATCTGGAGACTTTGCTGTGCCAGGAATTACCTTATCAGTTGTTAGATCTTATGGAGGCCTGGGGGTTCTCAGAGTAGTGTCTAAAGCAGCCAGAGGAAGGCTTAGTAGTTATTTACCAACTTCCAAAAGAGACCTTAATATTCTGAAGAATGGTGTGCCTTACTGATCAATTTTGCCAAAGATCAGCCTCGTACTTGTTTATTGAATGAATGGATCAGATGACTGGGAATTCATTACATTACAGATACATTTAAAAGTGTGCCCATAGTATTGCCCTTCCTCTATACACATTTTTCAGTACTATAATTGTTGAGGAAAGTGAGGTCTAGTTCTTGAAATTTAAAAAGGTGTGAAGGATTGAGGTTAAGAGTAAGCTCATTTCAAGACACCAACAAGAAACATAAGTTTTTGGTGACCCAGAACATGTAATACTAATTTAGCAACTTCATTTTGCCTTGGGTAAACTCAGTAAAGAAAGGCATAAGTGCAAAAGTCAAAGCAAAAATAATAGGCCAATGCCATGGCCTTTTAGAGAGACATCTGCCTGTGTTTATGGATTCTGGGCAAATATAATAGGTTGTTTGTGAATTAACTGTCTTTTCTAAGCTGTTGGCTTCCATCCCCTAAGTCAGCTAGAGTAGCTGTGTTCTATATTTAAGAAAAAACAGAGAACTGTTTCTACTCTATGATGAAATGTGTGGCAATAATTTCGTCTCCAATGGCTGGCGATATAGCTCAGTGGACTAAGCACTTTCTTAGGTAAGCGCAAGGCCCAGGGCTTGATCCCTGACACCACATGCCATTTGGGCCCTGCCTTTAGAGTGCACTGAGCTAGTGACCGAGTTTGGGAATGGTGATACACACCTGTAATCCCAGCACTAGGGAAGCAGAAATCAGGAGGATCACTATGAGTCTGAGCTGCGTAGTAAGACCCTGCACCAGAAATAAATAAATAAATAAATAAATAAATAAATAAAAATTCCTCTCCAAAAGTACCATCTCAACCAGTCTAATAAAAGCCTAAAAGGCTATTACCAGAAATTCATTCCTTGCCAACTAGACTGTTCTAATTGGAAACAACAGTTTAAATCATTACCAGACATGTCCATTGTAAGGCATAATAGCTTATGAGTTCCCACTATTCCTATGGGAAACAAGCAACAGGAATAAGGGATTAGAGAAACAAAGGTCTACAGATCATGTTGGCATCATGAGCAACCTGAAGTTAACAGAGCTATGGGGAGCCCTAAGCTTCCAGGAAGAAAGGGAACCCAGTGATAGGGGTACAGGGAGACTGAACTACAGAATAGAGAGGAGGATGAAAAACAAACAAAGACACATATCACCCAGTTGCCAGGCCTAGTCAGGCAAGTTCACATGCATAAGTAATCTGTGGCCACAGCATTCTTCATCCAGAAAGGTCTTGTTAAAGTGACATTATTTTCCATAAAGAATTGTTAGATACCTTCTTAGATAATCTGGAGCTCAGAACTTTAGGCTAGATGCTTTCATTCTAAAACTCAGTTGTGACTCAGTACAGAATGCTAGGAAGTTAGATGCACCACAAGTTCAGTGGTTTCCTCAACTGTCTATAGCATCTAGTAAGCTAGATAGCCTGAATGGCAACTGTTTATTTCATCTTGTTATCTTAGAGGAAGATTTCATTTCCAATTATTACCTACTTCCTTCCAGAAGAGTCCTTTTGGCTTCCCCGTAACTCTCTCTTAGGTACCAGAGACACAGGCTGATGTCATGGAAAGGACTTCTAGGTTATATCTTGTCTTACTTAGCAGCTTTGGGGCATTTAAGGTTTCAAAAACTTTTTACTATGTGATTCTTATCATATTATAGGTTGCTTTACAAATTTTGACCTCAAGGTTTGATAATATGACCGATTTTCTTAAGTCCTGTATTTCCTCCCCCTCACTGCAAAACGTTTGCTGTTTTGTAATCTGCTGGAAATAATTCATGTGAAGTTCCTATATCTCGAGGCCCACATAAGAAGTCATCTGTGCAGGCCTTAAATTGGTTTTGGGCTTCAGGCCAAGTGGATAGGCCAGGTTATGATTAGCACGAAGAGGGGAAATATGACTACATAGAGAATTGAACACGGGGTCCTCCAGGTTCTCTTGGCCTGAGATCCCCTCTTCATCAGAAATCCTCTCATTTTGGAGTAAAAGTACTGTTGCTATGAGACAGATGTTTAATTGCCAATATATGACTCTGGTGGGGACCACACTGACTCACGACTTGGTGCATTGGCTCAGATCAGTTATGAAATGATGAGGCAGAGCAAAGCTAAGCAAGATGCTGCTTTGAAAGACAGTGAGATACTGAGGAAACTCTAAGAAAGGCAAACCAGTGAGGGGTCAGGGGCACCCTAGGAAATGCCTTCATCAGCTGGCATTCACTGTGAGCATATTGGGGGCTTTGAAGAGGGAGAGAGTATTAAAAGTGCAATATGCATATGCCAAGTATCAAATGTGTCTATTTCTTTCTTTTGCCAGTGCTGAGGACAGGTAGTTTGTCTTTTTATTTCTTCTTTCTTCCACCCTCTCCTCCATTATCAGTCTGTTCCAGGCTCTTGCAGAGCTTTTTCCTTGGCTGCCTTATGAGAGGCCTGGCTCTGGGGACTGACTGGGCTGTCTCAATTCTCCTGACTCATCCTGCAGACTCACTGTCCTCTCCAGTGACCTTCTGAGGGCCCTGAGCTCATGGCCTTGACTTTGCTGGCTCAGGGAGGTCTCTGGTGAGGGGAGTTTGCTGCTGACCTATGCCGAGGTTTTGTTGGCTTTGCAAGATCTGAACACTATTTGCTCTGTGTTCAGGGGGGAAAAGGCATTTCAGATACGTATGTGGTCCTGTCAGAACCTTTTACACTTTAGCAGCATCATATAGTTAGTAATAAAAGGCTATTTGAGAAGCTAGTTGTTAGGAATGAAACATAGTTGTCCAGCAGATTGTGGTGCAAATGTCTGGGGCTAGACCAGCACATTAAACCCCACTTTTGCTTTGAAATGACTTACATTGTTTAAATATTTATTCAATTATGACTATTCATTATAGTTTGCCCCTACAAATATTTGTAAAAGAAAATAAGAAAAAATACTGTTTTTTAAATATAATCCTTCCCTTGCCACTCTTTTTCCTATTTAGAGACATCATCTGTGCTATTCATAGAGCCTTCTTTAAAATGTTATGCCTTCTCCTCAATGGTGATGGTGGAGGCTTGGCACAGGGTTAAATTGAAGATGTAAGACATTACTGCCCAGGTTTTTACTTGGTACTAGTATTGCCCCTCAGTCACTATCTTCCCTCCTCCATCTCTGAGAAGTGCCAACTTTGACAATTACCAAAGCCCAGCTTCAGAGGGTAAGACATACAAGTGAAGAGGGAACTGCTTCAGCTTCTTAGAGTCTCTTCTGGAGTTTTAGGGAGTTTAACACCCAGATGGGAGGAGCACTGGAAAGCAAGGAAATGTTCCATATGAGCATTACTCCTCTCCCCCCACCAAGACAGCACAGACAATTGCTAAAAGGAAGAAGAAATGTTAAGAAAGCTATATTACAATTAGTTTCACCAGTGATTGTCATGCAAATCTAATGAAATCAGTGTTTAAAAAAATAACAACAGCAAGAATCTCCAGCTCTCTTGATAAGTTCCTGAGAGAGGGGTGCCTGGGGACTGGAGACTCACTTATTTTTGTCTCATCTAAGCTTTTTCATATTAGAGAAAAATGAATAGAAGCCTGAGAAAGAATGATGTGAAAGAACACAGTATTTATGTTTGTTCACTGCTAGCGTTTTGATTATTTTCACGTGCTCTAGAGGTTTACCTTCGTCAGTGTTTTTCCTTCCAGAGGGCAGGGGTCACCTCTGCATTCCTGCTTTTGTCCTGTAAGTAGTACAGCACCAGGCACAAACCACAAAGTAGTCACTAACTGGCTTTGCACTGGCTGCTGGAACTGAAGCCTGGAACTGCAGCCCTGGGTTAGGTCAGTGCTTGGCTTTTCTGGGTAGATAAAGATGACATTGGGTCTCCTTGGAGTCTCTAATTTAACTGAGCTGTAATGCAGTTTGCATTAGTTTGCATTTCCTGTGTGACCAGCTGTATCCCTCTGGGCCCCTAGGCACACTCAGTTTTGTCACCACTCTGCTGTGAGCAACTTGAGGGCAGGACTTGTCTTTTCATCTCTGTGAACCCTAGTACACACAGGCTCCTAGTTAGTGGAATTGAATAGCTACTTCAGTACCTTTCACATGGCCTTGTATTGCCAACATGGGGGTTCATTAAAGGAAACTGCCTTTGGAAGGGACTAGCTACTCTCAACTGAACACCAAATTTCCTGCCCCTCCTGCACTAATGAACCTGACAGCACAGTGCTATTCAAGAGGAGAAGGGGATGGACAGAAGGGGAAACTGGAAGAAATATGTTTTGAACTTTGCAATAGAATATTTGTGTGTTCTGCTTCATTTAGCTATTGTAGTGATTCTGCAAGACAAGGAAATTCATTCTCATTTTACAGATAAGGAAACAGAGTCAGAGAGCTGGCATGGCTTTGCAGAGTCCTACAGCTCAGCAAGTGAAAGATCTGCCCACCTATGGTTTTCTATTGTATCTCGAGGTAGAAGCAGAATTTGGGGGATGATTTAGTAGACCTTGTCCTGTGTATCATTTCTGGATAACTTAAGGGGAAGCATTTCTGGTCATGCAAAAATTCTACCTTCCTACATGGTTTTCTTTCTTTCTTTCTTTTCTTTTCTTTTCTTTTCTTTTCTTTTCTTTTCTTTCTTTCTTTT
>NDGN010224973.1:0-10277 GCA_002564285.1 Tympanoctomys barrerae
CCGCTTCGGGAGCGAAGAGCCCAGCGCTGCGTGCTGTGCCCGGGAAGCGTGTGCGCAGGACGAGCCGTGTGCTGGCGGCGTGGTGACGCCGTCTCTGAAGACGACCCAGGAATCGCTGAAGCTCTGTGGCTTTGTGGACTGAGCTGAGTAAAAAGGAGAGGCTCATCTTTGAATTAGCTGCTTCTGTCATTTTTCTCAGGCTTTTAAAAAAAATCCAGTGGTCGGTGTAGCCAAGTTACAGCATTTGGGGCTTGGCCAGTAAGACTTGGGAAATACTTCACTGTGTAGTGTAAATGAATCAAGAAGAAAGTCACACTAACTTAGCTACTGGATTTTAAAAACGAGGACGGTTTATCTCGGTTTTTCTTCAGAAAAATATGGTGCCTTGTATGGAAAATTAGCTCGGTCTTAAGCAAGGAAAGGAATGGACTAAGAGAAATGTTGTGCCCCAGGAAGCGCGAGCTCCAGTACGGTGCATGTAAGTGCTTGGAGAGGATGCTGCAAAACTAGGGTAGGGATAATTACGTCGAGAATTCCCGTATTTGAAAGAAATGCTTTTCTGCAGGTTCTCATTCCTGATACCCGCTTTTCCGAACATAGCCTGACCCTAACATGGTGTATACGTTTCAAGTATAATTGTATTTGTTTTGTTTTAGTACTTAATTCTTTGCAAACAATCTATTGCCAAACAATGAGCGCAGAATTCTGATGAGTCAAAAAAAAACTGCATCTGCATGTCTCGTCAGTAGCTACTAGAAAGTAAAGTGTATAGGATTTCAGATTCTATGCCAGTGGTCCTCATACTTGAGAACACAATTACTTAAACAGCCACATCTCAGATCATCCCATGCAGGATCTGGGGGGCACGGATGGGGAGCAGGCTTCCTGCCTGTCCGTGTTCAGCCAGGCTGGGAAGCCCTGCGCGCCCACTGGCTTTCCACTGCTGCCCAGCTGACTGCCGGTGCTGCCTCACAGGCAGGCAGAACAGCTGCTGATTCCTGCACCTCGGCGCCCCGAAGCCCTGAGGGGACACCACCTGTGGATCACCTACCTCAGGAGGCTGTTGGCTGTTCATTCCAGTCCCCTACCCAAGTTTCTGCTGTAGTTCTAAATTTCTCCAGAATTTAAATGGCTACAGATTTTTAAATTCAACATATTTTTATGTTGAGCCTGTATTTCTTTATTTTTTTGCGGAATCGGGGATTGAACTCGGGCCCTTGCACTTCCCAGGCAAGCGCTTATTCTACTGAGCTATCTCCCCAGCCCTTGAGGCTGTATTTCAAGATTTCAAAAATACATTTTCGAGAATTTTCTCAATTCATTGTTTGAAAATCTAGCATTTATACGTTGTAAAATTTTTTTATAAAATTCAAAGCACATCATCTTGTATTTTGTATTTTTAAATGCCATATATACACATAGTATTTAACAGACTTCTATTTTTTGCAAATGAATTCTCAAAATGTGATTTGATTATTGGCTTTCTGAGGTACTGTGTTTTCAAAAGTCTAAAATGTTAATAAAAAATAGTTCACCTGAATGAAAGTAGTATCTCTTAAGAGTTTCTTCTCCAGCTCCCTTTTTAGCTTCTTAGAATTTGACTGTAATTTCTTTTGTACTAGTGGAGGATAAGGAAAGAATACAAATCTAAAACAATCCTGATCCTAATAGGGTTTATGGTAGGGACTAGTAGATGGCTTTTAAATTTCAAAGTAAAATGTAACTTAATTGGAATCTTTAGGTTTTAACAAAACCAGTGTGGGTGGCTGAAAAGTTTCTCCACAAAAATAACTTGGCTTTTAAGCTGTCATTTTCCCCAGTAATACAAGTTTCTGTACGCTTGCCAGCCGTGCCAGCCGCCCCGCTCTACGCAGCCACGGAGACTTCAGCACCACTGAACTCACCAGATAAGCCTGCTCCAGGGCCAAGCTGAAACTGGTGTTGTAATGAAGTGCCTCGGCACTGCCCTTGTCATAATAAAAGCTTTCTCATAAAAACAAAGTAAGGGTCAGCGCAGAAATTGGTTATCTCAGTTTTTAACTTTGTCAACCCAAATCAAACTGAATGTTACATTTACTTAGGGAGTTTGCCATAAAAAAGAACTTTTTGACTTACTAGATTAGAACTATCCCCCTTTAAACACCATTTCCACAAAGTTAGTAGAAGACTGTTTTTTGCAAAATTGAGGTGTTTTGCTCATTTCTTTTCAACGTGGTATATGAAATGATTTAGTTACCAAAAGGGTATGTGTAGTTCAGGCTTACATCACTTTCCTCCTTACCAAGACAATTGTCTAAAATGTGATTACTAAAATTGAAATTTCTCTCCAGAGTGTAACTTTGCTGTCAGAGTATGTCTGAAACTTTGAGACTTTTAAACTCCATTACAATAGTTGAGAAGTATTCCTCATCTATAACAAATAGTGTGACTGAATGGCCAGGGGAATTTGTTGAAACCGTTACATTAGCGGACATAATTTAGCCATTGAGTCTTCCCGTGAGAATCAGCGACACTTGCACATGCCTTCAGCAGATCACATGCAGTGGCAAACGGGTTTAAGGCAAGCACTTCAGGACTAGATGGTATCTGTTAGTTCTTGCGTAAATCACATTCTGTATTCATACAAAAACAACTTAATGTTTTTTCTCTGACAAACTGTACATATAGAAACAAATTTCCAATTGGACATGAACTTGAGGCGCTCCATGTCTCATGACACTTAAAAAAAAGATTCCAGCTTGTATCTTCACAAAACAACACAGGAGTCGGGCAGAGAAGGTGGACAGGACAAAAGGAGGTCAGCTACTCAGGGCAGCCGGCGGCAGTCTCTTCGTCTCGAAGACATCCTCAGGAGCCCCGGGGACACAGCTGTCCCAGAGTTCAGAGCTCCAGTGGTGCACGCTTCCTTGTGTTCGCTTGGGAAGTCCACAGGAAGTTCTGAAATACTGTCCAGCGGGGCAAAAAGGTACTCGCCCCACTTCTACCGACCCCGTCCACCACCCCTCGAAGTGCCTCGCCTTGGTGGACCAGAGTTCATGTTACTCCCTCTACCCCAGTTACTGCCACTCCGGCCCCCTCGGGAAGTGGTGCTACTGCCTGGAGGGCCCCCAAAAGGTTCATCTCTGTGGTATCCATCATGGTGTTCTCCATCCAAGGAGCTGGAACGCCCAGATTTTGGCACTCTCTGGGATGGTCCTGGGCCTCCTCGGCCTGAAATAAAAGATTTCGCACTTGTATCAGATTGTCAGTAATTCCTGGCATAAGCTTCCACTCCTTGGTGAAGTGGATCATTTTGGGGAGATTCTGAGGAGATCAGCAATGGCATTTTGAGCACTACAAGGTGTACCTCTGCCCCTGGCCCCCATCACCTCATTGCCGTCTTGGCCTGAAGTTCTGGGCATGAACTAGACCACTCCCCACAGCCGTGTGAAAGACAACAGTTGAGAGAAGCACAATGCACTCTGGGGAGACGGAGTCGCAGGGGCCGCACACACTGTGCAAAACATCCTTTCACTCGCCTACGCCACCAGAAAAGGTTGAAGGAATGTTTCAAAAGCACTGACCCAAAAGCAGCTGGGATATACAAACTACTGTTGATGCGAAGGACAAGCGCTCCAGTAGGATTGATGTTTACTGTGATTAAGTGTGCCCTTTGGCTTCTTTTCACATAGTTCAGTGAAATAGTTCTTGAAAAACAGCACAAAAACAAAACCTGGCTTTCAGAATTACTTCTCTCAGGCATGGCTTGTTTCAGAACTGGGCAATGTTAAGGTATTATTAAAATTCTATCTTTTAAAAAACTTTCTCATGAAATGACAGGATTTGGTCACTTCTCCCATAATGTGTTCTTAGAACAATATGCCACCTTCATTTTGCTTAGATTTTTTGAGTGGAAGTTGGATCTCGGTAAGAGGCTGGGAAACAAGCCAAACACCTTGGCTTCTTTTCCTATAAAACAGCTTGGGCCAGCCTGAGGGCCTGGGGCAGTCAGATCCACACTAGAATGTCTGCTCACACAGCAAACAGATCTGATCAGGGAACAACAGTGGGCATCCCAAATGCCTACTAAGTCATCCAGAATCACAGCGTACTGACAAGTGCGTTTGCCTGGGAGACATGTACTGGGGATTCATGAGTTTCTGAGTTTTGCTCTGAAAAGAACCAAAAGGCAGCAATGGCTATGGGAAGGACTGCAAATACAGGATGAATGAATGCAGGAGCACGATGCACCTGAGCCTGTCATATGCCACTACCCAGCTAACGTAAGGCCAGACTTAAAAGTCCATTCAGGGGCTGCCACATACTAGCTAGAAGTCAGCGCCAACTTTAATAAAACAAAGATCAAACATTTCAAGTTGTAGGGATTATCTACTCTCTCCCAGGGAATGGCCCTGGCATGGCATGTTCCCCAAAGGCTTGTAGGCAAAGCAATATTCCTTCAGCCCAGGATGAACAGAGCAACAACAGCTGAGGATAATGCTTCTCCTCCACTGAGGACATCCTCAAGGGCTGTGAGTAGTCAGTAGTGGAGGCCACAGTCAGATCAGGAATCCCCAGAGAGCAAGCCTGGCAGAGGGCCACAGTCCTTTTGCAAAAACATGGAGTGGGAACCCTGAGTTCCTGAAGCTGCTGGACAGCGTGCGGCTGGGCTTGTAGTCACTGGGTGCTGGCTCCATCCAGCCGCAGTATGGACCAAACAAAGCACATGGACACATTCAGCAGCACATAGCTCTACACAGCCCACGCCCTAGGAGGTGGGACATGCAACAGACACTGGCGAGGCCCCCACAGCTCCTGCACTGCTGGAGCCCAGTGGCCTGCTCATACCTTTGCCTCCTCGCTCCTCAGAAGGGCCCCCAGGCGCCTCTATCTCCCTGTGCTCAGAAGTGCCTGGCCCATCATGCCAGGGGCGCTTTCGGGGTGGCAGAGATGCCATGTCCATGCCCTGGAGGGAAGAAGAGCGCTCTCTGCTCGCTGGGGAATGACCATCATGAGGGGGATGATCGGGACGAGGAGCATCTCGGAAATGTTCATGGCCTGGCCCTGAAAGGAGAACCAAGATCCAGGAGGCTAAGTATCTGGTAACATCAGTACAGCAAAGTGTAACACAGCCAAAAGCAGGTGGAATGAGGCCACTGAGAGCCACCTTCATTCGAGCAGAAAACATCTGCTGAATATGCCAGGTATGTACGAGTCATACTGTGGAGGCTAAAGAAAGGCCAAGATTAGAAATGAATGTACCTGCAAGAGGAAGAGGAGGTACATTTAGCCCACAGAACTAGTTGTCCCAGATGTCCTTAAAGTCTTAAGTTATTGAGAACCCCAAAGAGATTCCACTGATGAAATTTACATCTATTATGATTTATGGCATTAGCAATTTAGGCAAATAATTTTTATTTATTTATTCAGTTACTCACTTTGTATTTTAGTGCAGGGTCTACAGGGTCTCACTACACAAATCGGACTTGTAGTGATTCTATTTTCAGCTTCCCAAAAACTGGGACTACAGGTATGCACCACCACAACCAGTCTCAATGGCCATCTCAGTGTGCCCTGGGGGCAGGGCCAGCAGGGCAAGCTGGGGATCGAACCTCTGACCTGCATCTGCCTAAGCAGGTGCTTTAATCCACTGAGCTATCTGGCTGGCCCTTAGGCAAGTAATTTTAATTTTCTAAAAATAAGACAATTCAGTGAAGAGTATATTATTTTATGTAGAAGAAATCCTTTTCTCATCTGACTTAGAAAAATGATTGTTTCAGCAACTGGGATCAGACACTGGGCAAGAAGTCAGAAAGACACCCCAGCATGTGGAAATACAAGTCAGAAAAGGCAGGGCCCCACAGGTTCTACCTGTGAATGCGGGACTACTGTCACCTTCCCCACACAAGTGCTTCTCCTTCCTTACCTGGCTCTCGGTTTCCGTCCCAGGAGTCCGGCTTCCGCCCTCCTTCGAAGCGAGGGAATTCATCGGGAGTGGGAAGTAAACCCTTCCTTCCTCCTACACAGCAGAGTGAACGACACTGACTCACAGCATGTTCACATGGACTCCCAGCCACCCACCCTCCAGACCAGGCATCCTCTGCCCTGCTCACCCCTCGGGGTGCCACGACCTCGACCTCTGAGATCTCGACCTCGGGCTGCTTCATCAGAAGCATCAAAACTCTCCTCTGGGCCGAAGTCTTCAGGACCAGGAAAGCCATCCCTTCCTCTCGGAGGAGCACGGCCCTCATGCCTTGGGGGTGCTCCTCTTCGGAAGCTATAAAAGAAAAAAAAATCAGTCAGTGTCCACTTCCTGGGATACCTGCATTTCTCAGTGTCAAGAAAACCTGACAGGTGGGGAAGACAGCTCAGCAGCACAGTACATGCCTGGCAAGCAAAAGTCCCGAGTTTGATTCCCAGTATTCACCTCCCACCAAAAAAAAAAAAAAAAAAAGACAGGAGAGGCTAGGATACAATGTCCCTGGTAAGTAAAGCATAATATAAAGCTATGTATTTATCAAAGTGTCTATTTCACAGTCTTCATATCAGAGGCCAAGACAGGAAGGAAACATACAGAAAAGTGAAATTAAGTTGCTTTTTTGCTTTTAGAAATAATAGCAGTGAACACCTTTTGAGTGCTTAGTGTCATGCTCACCATGTACTATTTTTGTTTCCTTTCCTCCTTACCACTACCAGCTGAAGCTGATGCTATTATTAACTCCATTCCAGGGGGGTCCAGAGAGCTGAATTCACTTCTTCAGGGACACTCATGAAGGGTGGGCTGTGCTTTGAACTTGGACTTGATATTCAACCCAGGCTCTCTGTCATTGCTTTCTAATACTTTAATTAGCATCTACATTTCTATGATGACCTTTATTGCTTACACGGTCAGGAAAAGGGTGTTACAGGCCTTGTTTTGGGGTAGGTGCTCTACACTGGCCCTGCCCTGCCCACAGCCTCCTTGTATAGTAGGCTTATGACAGCCATGAAACGCATGCCTTTCTTGGACCCTGGCATGCATGCAGGTCACCTGGCTTGCAGCAGCCCACTCGCTGGCTGGCTGGTAACCTGTGTCCTGACTAGAGACCATATCCCTTCCTCAAGAGATTAGGGAATAGAAGGCTAAGCTCACTGGGAGTACTGCTAAAGCCGGGAGGTACCAAGGAAGCCCGTGGGGAAGCAGAGAGAGTCACCTGCAAGCACAAAAGGGTGTGAATGCACTCGGGAGAGGGCACCACAGACTGCCCTCGCATGCGGCCTCTTTTGACCAGGCCTCTGCCCTTCCCCCAGCTTCCACACCAACCTTCTACTGTGAAGCTTTCACAACTTCAGGAAGGTCAGAACAGCACCATGAATACCTACAGACCTTCCTCTCTCTTCACCATGTGCTTTATCTTTTCTCTATCCACCTACTTAAGAATCATTTGATAAACTGCCTGAAGATCACAAACATGATGCCGCACCATAGAATGCTTCAGTATGTTCCTTCTAAGAGCTAAGGCTTTCTCCTACATAACCATTCTCTTCCACACAGCCATTCTCCTACATAGCCATTCATTCTCAGAATATAATATTTAATACCCAGGCCAACTGTAATTTCCCCAACTGTCCACCAAACATTCCCTCAAATGGATTGGGTGTTTGAGACTGGGTCTCCTTCTGTAGCTCAGGGTGGCCTTGAGCTCACTATGCAGTCCAGGCTGGCTTTGAGCTCGAAGTTAACCTTGCCTCAGCCTCCCCAGTGCTAAGATTACAGGCATGCATTACCACACCTGGCAGCTGTTTTTTGATTGAATTCATGACTATACATTGTTACCAAGCGGCTACGTCTTTTGTGTGTGTGTGTGTGTGTGTGTGTGTGTGTGTGTAACCGGGGATTGAACTCAAGCCCTTGCGCTTACCAGGCAAGTGCTTATTCTACTGGGCCATTTCCCTGGTCCCAGCTACATCTTTTTAGTCTCCTTTAATCACAGTCCAGCTACAAGTACTTGTCAGACAAGTGCAAGGTCCTGAGTCCAATTCCTAGCACCTAAAAACAACAATCCCTCTTCTCTTTCTCCTGCAGTGTTTTGTCTTTTATGATATGGACATTAGGAAAGGAATGTTCAGATACTGTATATAGGCTGTTCCACAACTGAAATACACCTGACTATTGCCAGGGTAGGCATCTGGGCAAGAACTGCCTAGTCCTCAGGATGCATTTGTCTCCTTATTGATGACAGAAAGGTGCATCTCCTCCTGGGCAGCTGGGAAGCAATCTGTGCATCACCGCACCTCCTGTATCCTCTCCTCAAAGGACTAGCACACACTGTTTACCCTGGCCTACGTCAGCACTAATTGCTCACTGAGGTGTTCTAATTCCATCGTGCCTCCCACGGTTGTCGTAGGACACTCTTCTGTGAAAGAAATCCTGGGTCCTCGTACATCCAGACAAATGTTCCACCACTGTACTACATTTCTAGCCCACTTTTAAATTTTAAGATACAATCTAAAGTTGCCTAGGTTGGCCCCAAACTTGAGACCCTCCTGCCTTAGCCTGCTGAGGGGCTGGCATTACAGGCACAAGCCTTTGTGCCCAGTTAGGTCTTTTTTTTAGAACCAGGGATTGAACTCAGGCCCTTGCGCTTGCCAGGGAAGGGCTTATTCCACGGAGCCATCTCCCCAGCCCCAGGTCTATTTTTAATAATCTTCTTGGTCCTTAGATGACTTCACTGAATCATGCTTCCTGCTATGCTCTGGACACTAGCTGAACCAGTGAGCCAAGACCAGGGCAGAACTGGTCAAGAGGAGGCAGGTGGGCAGCACGAACTCAGTAGGAAGCAGTTTTCCTGAAAGACAGCAGGACTCCTCTTCTGTTCAAGCATCACTGCATCACTACCCTAAGTACAGGGGATGCAGGGAATCTAATTTCTCTCACTAGAAAATATCTCCTCTTATGAACTCTTTGTGTCCACCCCCATACTGAAGCTCCAGTCCCGACTGTGACGCTATTTGGAGGCAGTTAGGGCTTTATGAGGCCGTGAAGGATGGCTCTAATGGCATTAGGACCCTTGTAAGAAGTACGAGAGTGCCCTCCCCACCCCGCGGTGTGAGGGCAAAGGGGAGGCTACAAGCCAGGGACAAAGTCCTCGCCACAGACCAACCCTGCAGGACCTCAATCCAGACTCCTAGCCTCCGTCTGTGGTACTGTGATCTAGCAGCCCAAGCAGACTAACAGTACCCCTTCTGAACGACTGGCCCCTCTCCAGCTCCTCTTCCATCTAACAGGTCCTTTACTGAGTATCTACAGAGTACTGCCACTACTGCTCTAGCTCTGAGACCACAAGGAGTTGGTATGGCCCTCTGAAACAGGCAATGAAGAATAAACAGCCTGCTCTCTGCATCCACAGCTGTGGGGTCAATAAATCATGCATGGTAAACAATTTTTATTAACTGTGTCTGTTAACATGCATGCAGGCTTTTTCTTGCCATTAGGTATGGTAAATCATACAAAGATGACAAGTTGATGACAGAAAGTCATAGGTTTTTATAAAAGATTTGGGCATATATGGGTTTTGGTATGTGTGGAGATCCAGAAAGCAGTGCCCCTCATGTACCACTGTGCCAGTCACTGAAGCTGGGTGTGGTGGCCCATGGTGTAATCCCAATGCTGAAGATGCAGAAGGAGCACTGCGAGTCTGAGTAGTGAGACCTTGTATCAAATAAATAAATTATTATTATTATTTTTTTGCATTTTAGGGAAGGGTCTACAGGGTGTTCAGGGTCTCACCACTAGAGTGGACTCACAGAGTGGACAATTTACAGCCTCCCAAGAGGCACACCACCACACCTATTCTCAACTACTGTCTCAGCATGCCCCGGGGTGGAGCTGGCAAGGCAGGCCTGGGGATGGAACCCCTGGCCCATGCGCCCACTTGCAGGCGCTTTAATCTGCTGAGCTATTTGGCTGGAATAAATAATAATTTTAAAGAATACTAATGGTCACCACATACTACTTATCATCAAGCAAGTTTCGTTTCAGTGCTATAAACATACACACTACTAGGCAAGAGGACAGCTCTACCAGAGGAAGCCACAGCAAGCTGGGAATATTCTTGGCTGGGGAAGAACAAGCATCAAGCCTGGGAAACCGGAGTGTGCACAGCACCACTCAAGAACAGCATGGCGGTGATAGCACAGGTTTAGGCTGTGGTGTGTTACTGACATGAAATTCTGCACAAGATGCAGGGATTCAAGATATCCATGGAAGGTAGGCAGATGTCAGTCTCTTGTGCTATTTCAAAGACAATGTTTGGTTA